>PYAF01001154.1:53074-68328 GCA_007407185.1 Glycine tomentella | reverse complement strand
TTGCATTTATTTTAATTTCTATTCTTATTCAAACACAAATTTATCCAACAACTCTTTGTTCTTTATTTTCTGTCTTTATTTTCCAATCATTTATAATTAATATTATTGTAAAAATTACCCCAATCCCTGTGGAGACGATAACTCACTTACCTACTTTATTACTTGTTAACGATCGGTGCACTTGCCGTATCAATCGCGTTACCGCGCAACATTTGGGATACCATGAACGCTATGATCACGTTGCAACACAGTGAAATAAAGTCATCTTTTGAGAGAAGCACATATGTTGTTGGACATGTGTTTAAAGTTACCTTGTACAAAACTCAATCTCGCCGCGGTCCACTCCTAAGACGTCTAGACCGCACATACACTCTCCAATCATCACATACACTGCGTGCTAATATGATACATTGCTCCACTATGTCATATGCATCAGTGTCAGCAGTAACCATGCGAAGATCTATCAATCGTTGCAACCTCCCTGCAATGGTCTGGCACAAGCCCTTAATAGAGTATGAAAAACCGTATAAGACAATAAGGCCATAAAATATTAAAAATTACTAAATACTGGAATAAAGTTTCAATTTCAGTTACCACTACATGTCGAGGCATGTCAGGCTCATCATCTTCAGGCTCAACCACGGGCTCTGCCATACTAGCTGGGGAATTTGGTACGGGATCTGGCACGACAGGAGGAGCTCTGAGTTCTCCAGGCTGTGGCGGGGTCATGAAAAGGTGCAATATCTAGTAGAACCAATCCAAATATGCAACATCACACTGTCCGGGGTGACTGGAAAGGGCTCCGATGACTGTCAAGTATTGCGAAAAATGAAGCCACCTCTCATCGACCTCTTCATCTGACAAGGAGGGCAAACTCAGAAGAGACAGGGTGCTCTGAATGAAGCCAAACTGTCTTAGTACCCTCTCTGGTTGGCACCTGACAATGTATGGACCCCAGTGGATATGACCTGAGAAAAGATAGATGACTTCAAATACACGGACCGCACGGTGATCAGTGTATGGAATCCAATATACAGCGTCGACCGTCAACCTATCTAGTCGCCTACGATAAGTATTGACAGGTAACGCCTTCCCCGGCTTCCAGTGCCAGGCTCGTGGTTGGCTCTCTACATAGTCCTCATCTGCAATCATGTTGGCAACTGCAGGAAAGTGCTCGTATACCTAACACTACAGTCACCAAACAAGAAAACACAAATAAGCAGTTGAAATTCAACCAAAATATTAAATAAAAAAATATTAACTTAAATTGTAAAAAATACCTGAAGCAGACTAATATAACCAGCAAGATGTTTACCGTGGTGCTGACACGCATATTTCAAGTTATCGTACATGTGTTGGAGTGCAGCCGCACCCCAACTAAAGCGGCCAGATTGATGAAGATCATGAAATCCCTCCAAGAATATCACACCGATATGTGTGACACTCTTGTTAGCAAAAATCGTGCAACCAATCAAATGGAGCAAATAAGCTCTGGCTGCCACTGTCCACTGCATCTGGTCACACTTCTCAGCATACAATTCCCGCAACCATGACAGACAAACATATGCTACATGGCACTGTTTCGTCTCTGCTTCAGTCTGTTCGAGGGTAACCTCAAGCAACTCTACAACTAATTCAATCGCCTCTTCAACATCCAAAACATCGTATGTCTGCAAGGCACCCATGACTGGTAGATGAAACAAAGATGCAACGTCATCCAGCGTGATCGTCATCTCTCCATTTGGTAAATGGAAACTGCTAGTCTCCTTTTGCCACTTCTCCACAAATGCCGAGATTAAACCCTGGTCACTTGTATCCAGCGAACAGGTGATCAGTGGGCTTAATCCTGTACCTGCGACCAAGCCTTCAATCTCAGGCGCATGCCTACCAAATTTATGCACCTTTCTCCCATGAGATGCCAACATCAGCTCAGGTAGTTCCTGTATTAGTTGTTAGTTACATAGCGACACCCTCATGCCAAAATAATTGTCAAATTGAACTATATTTAAATACAATCCTACCTCTCACCTCCAAACCTTAGCTGCAACATGATCAGCGTAAAGAGTCAACACTAAAGTGTCATGGGGCCCACCAGGAAATCCCTCAACATCAGTGGCATCAATGCTTCCCTCAACCTCAGCTTCAACAGGTGCAACAATGTCAACATCGTCATGGGCTTGCTCAGCAGGCACGTCCTCAACAACATTAGTCCTCCCGCGTTGTAATATTCCTAAGTCCCAACGCGTTTGGCGCGAGTTTGGGCGCGTATAGCGCGAGTTTGAGGCCTTGGGACTGGATTATGCAGAAAAACACTCTGCAGAAGTGTTTCTGCATAATTTGGAGCGGCCAGCGCCAGGTGTGGCGCGGATCGCGCCGTGGCCAAAATGTGTGGCGCTGACGGCGCCAGGTTGGCGCTCCTGGCGCCACAGTCTCTGGAAGCTGGCGCACCGGGCGCCGGGATGGCGCTGGTGGCGCCAGATACTGGAAGTTTTTCCCAGTTGGCGCGGTGGGCGCCGTGTGTGGCGCGGTTGGCGCGGGAGACTCTGGAGGTTAACGCTCCAGGCACGGGAATTGGCGCCGGTGGCGCGGGAATCTCTGGAGATTGATGTTCTGGGCGCCGGAGTTGGCGCTGACGGCGTGGGAAGTTCTGGAAGTTGGCGCCTTTGGCGTTGGAGGTGGCGCTCTTGGCGCCAGAGGTTCTGGAGGTTGCGCTCCTGGCGCGGGGCAGGTCCACTATATAAAGTTGATTTTCGTGATTTCAGAAGCCCCAAACCTTCTCTTCTTCTTCCTCAGACCTCCCACCTCCATTGTTGAGCACCCAAGCTCCAATCCTTCACCATACCTCACCCAAATCCATCATTTAAGCTTGATTGATGATGGAAATCACCCCTAGAGCTTGAATCCATCCTCTCTTTCACCCTAAACTCACTCATTTTGAGAATCCCTTTCTCAAGGGAAGTTCGCGGAACTTGAGCTCGGCGAGGAACGGCGACGATTCGTGAGTACCCAAGCTAGGGGAAGTCGTCCTTGGGCCTTCCTTGTGTCATTTGAGGTAAGAAACTTGAGATTTACCTCTTGATTCATGAGTTGGGATTTTGGGTGAATAGTGACCCACTTTTGATAGAGCTTGTTTTAGCTTTGGGTCATGTTGAAGCATGTGCTTAGAATGTTGAGAGGATGTAGGATTAGCTCTTATATGTGGATTTGGTGAATGTTGATTTTTCCTTGGCTCTTTGTGAGGCATGTATTGTTGGACTGAGTTGCTTGGCCATGTGTGAACATGCTAGAGCCTTGGATTGTGGTTGTGATAGTCTTGAGAGGCTAGTGGCTTGATGGCTTGTGAATGCCAAACCTTGTTGAACCATAGGGTAGATGACTTGTGGTTTTGGAAAGGATTGTGAGTCCTTTCGTACTTGAGCGGTTGTGAACTGTTTTGCTTGTGCCTTGTATGGCTTGATGTTGATATACATGTTGTTGTATGTGCCTTGGATAGGGCATGACACCGCAGGTGTCGGTGGCGTGGGCCACTGAGCACAGGAAGAACTGCAGAGCTCGACTTTGCCAGGTAAGTTCTGGACCCTTGGGGATGTTTCCCACTTGTGTGTGCTCTACCATACTCTGCGGGAGTAGTGGTTTCATTCATGATTCATGCATTGTGATGATGTTGCATGCTCATATATATACATATGCTTGTATCTGTGCTTGATAGATGTATTAAGCCTGTTGTTAGATCCTTTGGCCAATAGGATATATATGGACCTCCCTAGGAGAGAGCGCAACTCCTAGTTTGGCTGGCTCTGGTTGACTCGGTCCCGGGATGCGGAGATTCCCTGAGGCCAAGAGCTAGGATGTGTCGCGGTGAGTGCCTAGTCTCGGAGGTACCATATACGTGCATCCATGCGAAGGGGTAGCACCCGATGGGATGGCACGGGTGTGAATTCTGGTTTCACACTGAGGTCGGCGTTTGACTCGGTCCGCCGTACATAGAGCACCGGGATTGCTTGCTTTGTATTGTTATGAGAGGCCGGGATGGCCCAGTGTTGTGATGCCATGATGTTGTGTGTCATGATGAGTGAGCCAGGGTGGAGGAGATGCCTCCAAGGACCCTGAGCTTACTGAGATTTTTATCTCACCCCGGGTGGGGCTTATACTTTTTCAAGTGATGCTTCTGGCAGAGGGGAGCAGTCTCAGGGCGGGAGGCCCCAGTAGAGACGTTACCTGCTTGGCCTCGAACAGCAGAGGATAGCTTGGAGCTCGGCTCAGCTATGAGGATGTTTTGTATGCTTTGAGCTTGGTTCAGCATCTTGTGTTGTTTTGCTGTACCCCTGTGAGGGAAGACGTGCGTTGCGCATGTATTTTTGTTTTATACACTCTTGTATATATGTATGCCCTCATGTGAGGAAGGATCCGTGGGATCAGAAAGCGCTCGGACGCTTCTTGTGGTATATATATGCACCTCGGGTGCCAGTTGTGTATATATATATATATATCCGGTTTTCGTTCTGTTATGCTTACTCCTGTTTATATCTTTGAGATATTTATGTTTCTGCCTATTGTTCGGTTGTATGATCTGGTTAAGCAGGGGCTTGGTTTATGCTTGTTGTGGGTTGTTATTCCATACATAATGTTATCAAGAAATATGGTTCATTTTTATGCTTCCGCGAAACAAACTTGTTTTATTAAAATGTTTTAATTAACTTGTTTAAGCGCTAATCTGATGATTATATAATGATAATACACCGGGTATACACGGGGTGTTACATTTTATGGTATCAGAGCGTTTTCTTGATGGAAGCATTATGTATGGACTTTGAGTGTTGCTTTTGACTGTTGTTTGCATTTGGCATGACTATTGCATGTGTGGACACTAGTTGTGGGCCTGATCAACTCACTGTTTGGTGTGCATATGTAGTGTCATGACGAGATTGAGAAACAACAGTGGGGCAACCAATGCCCAACCAGATCCAGTGGCGGCTGCTGTGGCGGCCATGCAGCAAGAGATGGCTGCAAATAGGCAGATACAGGAGGCGATGCAGCATGAGATGGCTGCTAATCGTGAGGTGAACGAAGCCTTGATGAAGGCAAACCGGGATATGATGGATGAGATGAGGACCATGAGAGGAGGTGACCGTGCTTTTTCTGTACCTCCTACTCCTGAGGGTGATGGTAGCCGTCACCAGGCTAGTGGTAGCCATGCTAGAGGGCACTCGGTGTCCCATGTTGAGGCTGCTGAGGAGCTCACAGCCAGAGGGAAGATGCTTGTTGCTTTCAGAAAGCACGACCCTCCAGTCTTTCTTGGCGGTTATGACCCCGTTGCCGCAACTAGATGGCTGCAGGATTTGGACCAAATCTTCACGGTGATGGAGTGTCCAGATCCCCAGAGGTTGCTCTATGCGACCTACATGTTGAAGGGCGAGGCCCATCAGTGGTGGATGACCACATCTCAGTTGATGAGAGGCCAGGGGGATGTGATCACCTGGCAGATGTTTGAGGCTTGCTTCCTGGACCAGTACTTTCCCAGGGATGCTCGTGAGCAGAAGCAAGCTGAGTTTGACGGTCTTGTTCAGGGGAGCATGACTGTAGATGAGTACTTGGTCAAGTTCAATGAGTTGGCCAAGTATGCTCACTTCCGGAGATCCTTACCCGATGCTGACATACTTGCTGCTAAGTTCCAGAGGGGGCTTAGGAAGAGCATCGAGGAGCGAGTTGTGGGAAGCGGATCTCGTGATATGTCTACCTTGGTGAGGCGGTGTCGCCAGGTCAAGGATATGCTCCGCAGACATGGAGGCATTCAGTCTTCTCCCTCAGACAGACAGGAGGGGAAGAAGACCAGTGGTTTTGGCCCACCCGGAAAGGGTAAGGGCAAGGACATGAGAGTCTCTACCTCTGGGAGGTTCAAGAGGGACTCTAGCCGGAGTGGCTCATATCGGGGAAGGCAAGCCCCGAAGTGTTCAGCCTGTGGACGGGAGCATTGGGGGACATGTTCCTCAGGTCAGATCATATGCTATAGGTGTGGCCAGCCAGGCCATATCTCCCGTGAGTGCCCACAGGCAGGAGGCCGAGCATCAGTGGCTACAGTGGAGATGCCAGCACCTACCGCGGGTCGGGTGTATACTATTGATGCTAGAGAAGCAGCCAGGACTACAGATTTGATCAGAGGTACGGTTCTGATCGATGCTTGTGATGTGAGAGTCTTGTTTGACTCCGGAGCTACACATTCCTTCATCCAGGATGTGCTTGCTGATAGGCTCAAGTTGCCTATGACTTGTTTTTCCTCTCCGATGGAGGTTATCACCGCATCTAGTGAGAGATGTGGGGTGAGCACGTGTTGCAAGGACGTGCGGTTCCAGCTTGATGGTAGAGAGTACATGATTGATCTGTACTGCCTAGCTATGCCTACCCTAGAGATCATTCTGGGTATGGATTGGTTGGCCAAGTATGGCATGATGCTGGATTGTTGTCAGAAGAGGGTTGTGGTTCCTTCTGACGGAGCTGGTTCCAGTTCCACCTCTTTCCTATCGGTCTTGCAGGCGCGTAAGGCACTCAGGGAAGGAGCTCAGGGCTATATCTTCACTTGTGTGGTTGAAGACAAGCCAAGTGTTGATCTGTCGCAGATCCCGGTGGTTAGTGAGTATGCAGATGTTTTCCCTGAGGAGATTACTCAGCTACCACCTGAGAGAGAGATTGAGTTCTCCATCGATCTGGTTCCTGGTTTGGGACCGATATCTGTGGCACCTTACCGCATGGCTCCTCTGGAGTTGAGGGAGCTTAAGGTGCAGTTGGAGGATCTGTTGTCTAAGCAGTTCATTAGACCGAGTGTCTCACCGTGGGGAGCACAGGTGATCTTCGTGAAGAAGAAGGATGGTAGTATGAGGCTCTGTGTTGATTACAGACAGTTGAATAAGGTTACTATCAAGAATAAGTATCCCTTGCCTCGTATTGATGATCTGTTAGACCAGTTGAGGGGAGCTACGGTGTTCTCTAAGATCGACCTGAGATCCGGATATCACCAGATCCGAATAAAGCCTACTGACATACCAAAGACAGCCTTCCGGTCTAGGTGTGGTCACTTTGAGTACCAGGTCATCCCCTTTGGTTTGACGAATGCCCCTGCAGTGTTCATGGATTATATGAACCGGGTATTCAGACCTTTCTTGGATCAGTTTGTGGTGGTCTTTATAGATGACATTCTGATCTACTCTAGGACGGAGATGGAGCATGCTGAGCATCTCAGAATTGTTCTTCAAACCTTGAGGAATGATCAGTTGTATGCCAAGTTGACCAAGTGTGAGTTCTGGTTATCTGAGGTGAAGTTCCTTGGTCATGTGATCTCAGCAGCTGGGGTGTCAGTTGATCCTAGCAAGATAGAGGCGGTGATGTCTTGGGAGAGACCCAAGGATGTATCTGAGGTTCGGAGTTTCCTTGGCTTGGCCGGATACTACCGAAGGTTTATTAAGGGATTTTCTCAGATAGTGATTCCTCTGACTCGGCTCACGCGGAAGGGGGTTCCGTTTGTTTGGACCCATGAGTGCGAGCAGTGCTTTCAGGAGTTGAAGGAAAGGTTGACTACAACTCCAGTGTTGACCCTTCCTGACCCTGAGGGAAGCTTTGAGGTGTACTGTGATGCGTCCAAGCGGGGACTTGGATGTGTGCTGATGCAGGATAAGAAGGTTGTTGCCTATGCTTCCAGGCAACTGAAGCCTCATGAGGAATCTTATCCTACTCATGATTTAGAGCTTGCAGCGGTGGTGTTTGCTCTAAAGATTTGGAGGCACTATCTGCATGGTGCTAAGCTGGTGGTTTTCAGTGACCACAAGAGTCTCAAGTACCTCTTTGATCAGAAAGAGCTAAATATGAGACAGAGGCGGTGGATGGAATTCCTCAAAGACTATGATTTTGAGCTGAGATACCATCCGGGCAAGGCAAATGTTGTGGCTGATGCCTTGAGCAGGAAACATGTGAGTGCAGCCTGCATGATGATCTCGGATTGCAAGTTGGTTGAGCAATTCAGAGACATGCACCTGAACGTGGTTGTAGGTGCACATGGTCTTGAGTTGAGCAGGATCACGGTGTCTAATGATCTGATTTGGAGGATCCGAGAGGCACAGAAGCAAGATGAGGCCGTGAAGGCCATGATTGGCCAACAGGATGTTTCCTGGGAGGACTACGATTTGGTGTTGTACCAAGATCGCATTGTGGTGCCTAAGGGCGAGTTGGTGGACGTCGTCCTAGCTGAGGCTCACAAGGGCCAGTTCAGTATTCACCCGGGAGCCACTAAGATGTATCAGGACTTGAAGAGACAATTCTGGTGGCCTAGAATGAAGAAAGACATAGCCGAGTATGTGGCTAAGTGTCTGGTGTGTCAGAAGGTAAAGATTGAGCATCAAAGACCATCTGGGTTGTTACAGCCTTTACAGGTCCCGGAATGGAAGTGGGATAGCATTTCCATGGACTTTGTAGTGGGGTTACCGAGAACTCAGGGTGGATGTGATTCCATCTGGGTGATTGTGGATAGGCTGACCAAGTCTGCTCATTTCTTGCCTGTGAGATCTGACTACACAGCAGAGAAGTTGGCCCAGTTGTATGTCAGGGAGATCGTGAGATTGCATGGGATCCCTGATAGCATCGTCAGTGATAGAGATCCGAAGTTCACCTATAGGTTCTGGGGTGCGCTTCAGGAAGCTTTCGGTACCCAGCTGAGGCTAAGCATGGCTTATCATCCTCAGACAGATGGTCAAACTGAGAGGACCATTCAGACTCTGGAGGACATGTTGAGAGCATGTGCCATGGAACAAGGCACTAGCTGGGATAGATACTTGCCTCTGGTGGAGTTTTCCTACAACAACAGCTTTCATGCTAGTCTGGGCATGGCTCCGTATGAAGCCTTGTATGGCCGGCGATGTAGGACTCCGGTGTGTTGGACCGAGGTAGGTGAGAAACAGCTCCTTGGACCTGAGATGGTTCAAGAGACGTCTGAGCAGATTAAGATGATCAGAGATAAGTTGCTTAAGGCTAAGAGTCGTCAGAAGAGCTACTATGACCATAGACACAGACCCCTGCAGTTTGATGAGGGTGATCATGTGTTCTTGAGGTTGTCTCCGGTTACGGGTGTAGGACGGGCTTTGGGAGTAAGGAAGCTGAGTCCTAGGTTCATTGGTCCTTATCAGATCCTTCAGAGGGTAGGGCCAGTGGCGTATAGGCTAGCCTTACCTCCCCAGTTGGCGGGGTTGCACGATGTGTTCCATGTATCTCAGTTGAGGAGGTATGTGGCGGATCCCTCGCATGTGGTTGAGCCCGATACGGTTCAGATTAGAGAGAATCTGACAAGTCCTACTCGACCTATGAAGATCTTGGATCGGACGGAGAAACGCATTTGGAGCAAGACCATCCCCATTGTCAAGGTTCAGTGGGAAGGAAGGACGCCTGAAGAAGCGACTTGGGAGCGGGAGCAGGAGCTGTTGCAGCTTTATCCTGAGTTGTTTGACAGGTATGTTCCTTGGTTTTGCGGACAAAAGTCCTAAAAAGGGGGGTTGAATGTAATATTCCTAAGTCCCAACGCGTTTGGCGCGAGTTTGGGCGCGTATAGCGCGAGTTTGAGGCCTTGGGACTGGATTATGCAGAAAAACACTCTGCAGAAGTGTTTCTGCATAATTTGGCGCGGCCAGCGATAGGTGTGGCGCGGATCGCGCCGTGGCCAAAATGTGTGGCGCTGACGGCGCCGGGATGGCGCGGGTGGCGCCACAGTCTCTGGAAGCTGGCGCACCGGGCGCCGGGATGGCGCGGGTGGCGCCAGATACTGGAAGTTTTTCCCAGTTGGCGCGGTGGGCGCCGTGTGTGGCGCGGTTGGCGCGTGAGACTCTGGAGGTTGATGCTCCAGGCGAGGGAATTGGCGCCGGTGGCGCGGGAATCTCTGGAGATTGACGTTCTGGGCGCCGGAGTTAGCGCTGACGGCGTGGGAAGCTCTGGAAGTTGGTGCCTTTGGCACGGGAGGTGGCGCTCTTGGCGCCAGAGGTTCTGGAGGTTGGCGCTCCTGGCGTGGGGCTGGCGCTGGAGGCGCCGTGGATTCTGCAGCTGGCGTGATCCGCACGGCAGCTTGGGCAGGTCCACTATATAAAGCTGATTTTCACGATTTCAGAAGCCCCAAACCTTCTCTTCTTCTTCTTGAGACCTCCCACCTCCATTGTTGAGCACCCAAGCTCCAATCCTTCACCATACCTCACCCAAATCCATCATTTAAGCTTGATTGATGATGGAAATCACCCCTAGAGCTTGAATCCATCCTCTCTTTCACCCTAAACCCACTCATTTTGAGAATCCCTTTCTCAAGGGAAGTTCACGGAACTTGAGCTCGGCGAGGAACAGCGACGATTCGTGAGTACCCAAGCTAGGGGAAGTCGTCCTTGGGCCTTCCTTGCGTCATTTGAGGTAAGAAACTTGAGATTTATGTAATACCCTGAGTTTTAATCATGTGATTAAGCCTGTGATTAAGGTAGTTAACCATGCATTAGTGAACCTAAAGAGAGTGTTTTAACAGAAATCCCTGTTAGGAGTGCGGCGCTCGGGGCGCCAGGTGCGGCGCCAGAGGCGCCAGAGTTGCTGGAGTGCGGCGCTCGGGGCGCCAGGGGCGCCAGAGTTGCTGGAGTGCGGCGCTCGGGGCGCCAGATGCGGCGCTTGGGGCGCCGGAGTTTCTGGTTTGTGGCGCTGGAGGCGCCGGAGGTGGCGCCTGGGGCGCCGTGGGTTCTGGAGGTTGGCGCTTGGAGCGCCGGGCCGGCGCCGGGGGCGCGGCGAGTCGGGCTGAGCGAGTATATAAAGCCTGAAACGCAAAAAATGAGAGAGAAAAGGCTTCATCTTCTTCCTCCAGCCCTAGCCTCCATTGTTAACCATCCCAAGCTTCCTTGAGTCATATTTGTTGATCAAAACACTTCCATTTGGCTTGTGATTGTGTGAGAAACACTTGGGAAGCTTGAATCACTCACCCTTTTCCATCAAAAACCCCTTTTGAGTGATTTTGGAAATCCCCTAGAGAGAGCTTGAGAACTTGTGATTGGCTGAGACCCATTGCGTGGGAAGGACACCGGAGCTCGAGAAGGTGGTCCTAGGGTCTTCTTTGACGCCGTTGAGGTAAGAAAACTCAAGTTTCTCCGTTTGATTTTGAGATTGGGGGTTTGCATGAATAGTAACCCTTTTGTGATGGGGTTGGAATTAGCTCAAAGTCATGAAGAGACTTGTGTTTAGGGTGTAACACCCCAATATTTCTATTTATTGTGTATGAATTGATAGAAATGTTTTAGGGACTATTAGAAATTCGATCTATAAGTTGAGCGACCTTTTCGTGCTAGATTTCATAGATTCCGTGTGATCAAAGCTTCCGTAAGGCCTAAAAGGAAATTTTTATTTTGTCTACTTTGGCAGAACACGTAGGCACTTAGAGGCCTTATTTCAAAGATCCCAACGGTCAAAAGCTAGATATGTAAGTTAGAAATATACCTTTAAAATTTTAAGAAGATCCAACGGTGAACCAATTCAGAGTGAGCATTTTATTAATACGGGTTTTTTGAAAAAGCAAAACAGAGGTGGTGCGACAAGCAAAATCAGGCTGAAGCCCAAAACAAAAGGCCCAGGTACACTTTAACTCGCCCAGGCGAGTGAAATATGCATGGTTAGCTCGCCCAGGCGAGTGGACTCGCCCAGGCGAGTGGTTTTGCCTTGCTGAGCTCGCCCAGGCGAGTGGTTAGTGGGTGACAGCCTGGGATCGCACTCAGGCTCGCCCAGGCGACCAAAATGGCCTGTGGAGGCTCGCCCAGGCGAGTAATGGCGGCCAGAACTCCCCTATAAATACCCCCAAGCGCTCCAAACGTTCCTCACACCTTTCTCCACTCTTTCTACGCTTCCTCCCTTGTCTTGGTGCTCTCTTTGAGCCTAGGAATGCTTGGTTTGGCTTTGGTTTTCATACAAGAGCTATTCTAAAGCATGGAGATGATTCTATAAGTTATTTTTGAGTGAGGTTAGAATAGGGAGAGGGATAGATAATAGTGCGGAAGCTCTGCTCAGATAAGAAGGAGCTCTCTCAAGTAAAGAAGGATCAAGGGAGCAAGCTTGTTCAAGTTCTAGAATCGGCTAAGGTATGGGGTAGTTGTGTTAAATTAAATTTAGATATGAACCTCTATTTAATTCTTAGTAATTTATAAGTCTTTAAATTGATGTCTAGGAGGTCAGAATTATGTTAATGATGTATTTTCCTTATTGAAGTTTATTTTATATTTTTATACATCTTGCTATCTTTATATTCTTTTAAAATTTTATGTTCTGATGTTTAAGCAATTTTCAATGATTGAGATAATCCTCTAATTAGTCATTTTATTTGATTATATTTGAATCTTGAAAATTCTTGTAATTTATTTATTGGTCTTAATGATGAACTATGTGATTATGTTATGATGATAATATGATGACATTATGATGAATCTGTGACGACATTATGATGAATGTGATGACATGGTGATGATCCTGTGATGATTGAGAAGTAAACCATGTGATGATATGAGGTTAAGATGGAAGTAATGAGAAAAGAATAATTAAAAGATGAAAAATGAATCATTCATGCATTTCCATGTGCATCTACCCGGTGGGGTAGAATTTGTGATGATGTGATGATCCTCGTAAAGAGGTATTTGTCAGATAGCTAGAGTTGAGAAAGAGCGTTCTATGGCGTGGAACTGGGGGAGAGTGGCCGTGGGGAGATCACCTACCCATGATGATCACATGTATGGTAAGTGTGAGTCCTATTGCAACACGGACCTATCCTGACTGATCGACCCAACTCGCGAGGTGTTAAGCTATCCTGACTGTGGCCACAATTGTGATGTTGAGAAGCTGAGATCTCAGTCATGCATCATGTGATAAGATAATCATGCATTTCATGACAATCATGTGTGTGAAAATGACTTGTTGATATTTGTATACGTGTTTACATATATATATTATTTGTGAAGTTGATATTTAAATTTCGTTTATCATGACTAACCCTGTGTTGTGTCTGGTGGCTGACACCTATGACGACCCCAAATTATTTGGGCGAGCAGATGAACAGTAGGCATGATCAAGGGATGATGAATTTCAAGAAGAAGTTATGAAGACTCTGTGATGATTTCTGCTGTGTGATGCTATGTCATGTATCTTGATTTGATAACGTTTGGATTGTAATATTTGACAGTGTGAAAGAATTTCCTTATAATATTCATATCCGTTTTGTGCAATTATAATCTTTCTTATCATTTATAAACTCCTATGATTATTGTGGAACTTTCTTTTGAACCCTAAATTTTAAACTCGTTTTAAATTTACAAAAGACCCGTTGGAACTTTTAAGTTCTTTTCGTTTTTCTGTTTTTCGAAAAAAATTTCGCTGCAAATAAAATAATTACGTAATAAAAGCGGTGGTTACATAGGGGGTTATTGTGATGATGATAGAGCCTTCATAAATCATTATTGATGAAGTTTGATTTTGACTCTGAGACATGCATGTATAGATAAAGGGGTTGAGTGCATGGTTATGTTGAACTCTAGAGTAGATGATAAAGTACTCTTGAGATGTTTTAGATGTTGTCCATGAGCTGATATTGAGTTGTATCATTGAGCTTGGACATAGTAGGGCTAAGGCATGGATGTGCTTGTGTTAGCCTGAGCGGAGTCTTAGGAGAGACTCTGGGGCCTTGGTTGGGCCGAGAGGGATCCTAGTGAGGGTTCGTGAATCACTTGTGAAGTGATTGGTTGTATGTTATGTGGAAAGGAATTGTAGTTCCTTTCGTTATAACGGCGCGGGACCGTTGCTTATATGTTGTGTATGTTTGCCTATGTAGGACATGAGTCCGATACTGTTGGTGGTGGTAGCCACGAGACCGGGGAAGCCGACGTTTTGCAAAGAGCAGGTAAGCTCTTGGACCTTGATTGTGTGTCCTTTGCTGTGTTCCGCCATACCCTTAGTGGAGGGATGGTCCTGATGTGTGAATAATTGTGTGTATGTGGAACATGAATGGAACCCTTTGATGAGGGATTATTGTATGTTGATTGTATATGCTTGGAATGCATCCTGAACCCTTTGAAGAGGGTATGATATATTGAATGCGAATGAACCCTTTGGTGAGGGAATGTTGTGTATTGCATATGTATGCCAGAATATGTGGATTAAACCCTTTGATGAGGGGATTATATGCATTGGTTGTGCTTGTATGACAGGTGAGCTGAACCCTTTGATGAGGGGGATAATATGTATGGCCTATAATGGTGTGATATGCTTGAAATATAAACTGAACCCTTGATGGGGAAGTGTTATATACATTGTGTACGGTTAAACCCTTTGATGAGGGGATGTGATATGTAATGAAATGTTGATTGAGCCCTTGATGAGGGCATGTTATTTATGAATGTGTAGTGAACCCTTCGATGAGGGAATGACTTTCTATGTATGATGAACCCTTTGATAGGGGATAATACGTGAATTCTAGAATTGGATGAATGGTATCCTATTGTAGTAGGATAGATGATAGAGATTGAGAAAGACCTGGTGTGAGATGAGCCTGTGATATGGAGGTAGCCTCCCACGAGGAGATGTTCCCATATACACAGAAGAAGCCTCCCCAGGCAATGGTAGGATAATAGAGGATGAGATGGCCCTGGGTTACATAGAGGTAGTGTAACACCCCGGACGTGTTATCATTAATCGTATCATAAGCGCGCTATCGGCGTTATCAAACGCGTGGCGGAAGCGATAGAATCGTTTATCTTGATTACATTATGCACGGAATATAAAAACCACATAACCAAAGAACATAAAACAAGCCATATGCTGATCCAGATAAAACATATACACAACATAGGCAGAAAACAAAAACCAAACTCATATAATCAGGAGGAAACATACTTTATATAACATCAAATGTACATATACATGCTCAAAAACAAGACCACAGCTGGTCATATAACAAATATGTACAGGAAATGGGTATACGCATACCCTACACATACACAGAGATCTAAGACCAGCTTCACCCTTGAAGCTCAACTCTGGTCTTCTACTGCAGCCTCCCATCCAGCCTATCTGGTCCACTAGGGCCTCCTGCCCTGAGGTCGCTCCTCTCCTCAAGAAGCACCTGAAAACCACAACCCCACACAGGGTGAGACAAATGTCTCAGTAAACTCAGGGCTCTGGAAATCCTCCCTAACCCTGGTTCACCACCAAGCACACAACATATAAAA
>PYAF01001154.1:32319-52974 GCA_007407185.1 Glycine tomentella | reverse complement strand
TGCCTAGTCTCGGAGGTACCATATACGTGCATCCATGCGAAGGGGTAGCACCCGATGGGATGGCACGGGTGTGAATTCCGGTTTCACACTGAGGTCGGCGTTTGACTCGGTCCGCCGTACATAGAGCACCGGGATTGCTTGCTTTGTATTGTTATGAGAGGCCGGGATGGCCCAGTGTTGTGATGCCATGATGTTGTGTGTCATGATGAGTGAGCCAGGGTGGAGGAGATGCCTCCAAGGACCCTGAGCTTACTGAGATTTTTATCTCACCCCGGGTGGGGCTTATGCTTTTTCAAGTGATGCTTCTGGCAGAGGGGAGCAGTCTCAGGGTGGGAGGCCCCAGTAGAGACGTTACCTGCTTGGCCTCGGACAGCAGAGGATAGCTTGGAGCTCGGCTCAGCTATGAGGATGTTTTGTATGCTTCGAGCTCGACTCAGCATCTTGTGTTGTTTTGTTGTACCCCTGTGAGGGAAGACGTGCGTTGCGCATGTATTTTTGTTTTATACACTCTTGTATATATGTATGCCCTCATGTGAGGAAGGATCCGTGGGATCAGAAAGCGCTCGGACGCTTCTTGTTGTATATATATGCACCTCGGGTGCCAGTTGTGTATATATATATATATCCGGTTTTCGTTCTGTTATGCTTACTCCTGTTTATATCTTTGAGATATTTATGTTTCTGCCTATTGTTCGATTGTATGATCTGGTTAAGCAGGGGCTTGGTTTATGCTTGTTGTGGGTTGTTATTCCATACATAATGTTATCAAGAAATATGGTTCGTTTTTATGCTTCTGCGAAACAAACTTGTTTTATTAAAATGTTTTAATTAACTTGTTTAAGCGCTAATCTGATGATTATATAATGATAATACACCAGGTATACACGGGTGTTACACTCGTTGTCTCCGTGCTGATGTTGTAGGCCTTCGTCGTGCAGGGGGTTCTTCTTCAGTGGCATCTCTTGCCAAAGCCCGTCATAATCCTATCGTCTTAACCATAATCTGACATTGAAACCAATTAGTTACATTACAATCATAGCCATCTGGATCAAAATAAACCTTTCAGATAAGTCACCTAACAAGTGTGGATCAAACCATAGCCATGTGGATCAAAAACTAACTATCAGGGTCCATAACATTACACAACATGTTTTTATTGAATAAAACACTTCATTTCATTCATAACATTTCAAATTACTCATGACATCATGATAATCAATCACCTAACAAGTGTGGATCAGACCATAGCCATGTGGATCAAAAACTAACTATCAGGGTCCATAACATTACACAACATGCTTTCAACATTATATAAAAAATCCCTTAATGGCAAACAAGCTCAGTGGCAAACAGTTCAAAAAAAATTTAAGGAAAACCCATACGGATTGCTAATCCATAAGTCATACAGATCGTCAATCCGTAGGAATCATACGGATCATCAATCCGTATGATTCTTACGGATTGGCGATCTGTGTGTGACTTACGGATTAGCAATCCGTAGACTCCTTACAAGTCATCAATCCGTATGAATCATACGGATTGGCGATCCGTATAAGTCTTACGGATTACTAATCCGTATGTTCCTTATGGATCACCAATCAGTGTGGACTACACGGATCGCCAATCCGTATAATTCATACAGATTGATGATCCATAAGGAGTCTACGGATTGCTAATCCGTAAAGTACATACAGATTTCAAATCAAAAAGCCTCATACGGATCATCAATCCGTATGAATCATACGGATTGGCGATCCGTATGAGCCTTACAGATTAACATTTCTTATACGGATTGCCAATCCATAAGGCATACGGATCATCAATCCGTATGAATCATACGAATTGATGATCCGTATCAGGCCTACGGATTACCATTCTTTATTACAGATTCTAATCCATATTAGTTAACAATTACAGATTACTAATCCGTACTCAGCATCAACGAATACGAAACGATGATAAACGAAGGGTCGCTTACCTCGTCGAGGAGAAAAACAACCACAAATACGCCGTCGACCACCACCACAAATGACGACAACCACCCACAACAGCAGAGACGACGATGACCGCGCAACAACGAAAGCGGCAACCTTGCAGAGAGAAGAAAAGACGATGGAGGGAGAGAAGCGCACGAATGAATGGTGTATTGGAAATTTTAATTTCCTTATGTTTTATTATTTTAAACAAGGGTTATTTTTTGAATTTCACAAATTATTACTGGGTGTATTAGAAAATCTGTTGGTGTAGGAAGCACAACTCTTCGAGGAAAGGTTTCTGTTCCCTTCTGCCTTTCCTAACAATGGATCAACATTATATCTCCCACAAAATCTTACTGCAGTGTCATCTCAAAGGATTTATCAGTTTGCGAAAAATAAAGATAATGAAAAACTGTTTAAGAAAAGTGTTTTCAAATTGAATCAACAAAGAATGTATAAGAAATGTTTTCCCCTTATGCCATGAATATTTAGAAAGCAATTTCAAAATGCATGTAAATGTATGTTAAAAAAAAAAAGTGCTTGCAATTGTGAATTGAATATTTTTACTTTCAAGGCCTGTAGCACAAAGTTTGTGCATGTGTGATCATCAAATGAACCACTAGTTGTAGCAAATAATTAACCTAAGACGACATCCTAATTACCCCTACAACTACAATATTCTTAGCGTGTACTAGATTTCATCTCTTTCCTGTGATATCTGTCTACTGCACAGCACATAAATGATAGAACACAAGCTAATTTATACATACGCTTATATTTATAAATGTTAAGAGATATATAAATAAAAAAGAGTATGTATGAGCATTTAGCATTATGGAGAGTCGGCAATGTAAAAACGTAAAGAGAAAGAAAAAGCAATAGTGATAAGGTACACGTGAAGTGGAGCACTGTAATTTAGTTTTTAGTCTCTTAACTTTTTCATATTCTAATTTTTAGTCCTTTAAAATTTATTAACTTTTAGTTTTTCATTAATTTTTTGTCAACATTTTTAGTCCCTCAAAATTTGTTTGCTTATGTTTAGTATTTCATTTATTTTTATTGCTTCAAATTAGTTCATAATATATAAAAATGATGGACTAAAAATGGACAAAATAAGGACTAATCTTTGGTAATAAAGATAAATGAAAGACTACAACTGCAAATTACTTGGTCTATCTTCCTGAGGGATCAGGAGTGAAATCAAGTGGTTTAGGGTTTTAGCGCTTGAGGAATCAAGGTTAGAAAACATTAGTAGATGAGGGTTAGCAAATTTAATCGTTGAATAGATAAATACCTTCATTTATCTTCAGATGTCATTGCTCTGACAAGGATCTGCACTACTTCTTCTCTGAAGATGCAGGGAAGTTCTGCATGATAATTTTGTTTTGTTAGTAATTAATGGCTTCAAATTTCACATATTATCTTGCCAAAGTCATTTGGTCAAATTATATATATCCAAGTCTAAGATTTTCATGAAAAAAAGTTCAATGACTTTATGCAAAATGTATTATTTAGTGAGTTCATATACAATGTTTACAAACTTCTAATATGTTAGACCCACATGATATCTCCTTTTCATGAATATTATTATTGCTTATTATTAATTATGAAACTCATGTAAAAGAAATGGAATGAAATTTTCCTGTATACTGACTTAATATCTTTGTTCCTTTGCAGGAGTTTAATGATTGAAATTCATGAACTGTAGACATATTTTTATGAATTTAATACTAGTATGTCTAACTGAAGCAAAATATTTGCTGCTAAAAGCTGGTGATCAGGTTGTAACTGATGTGCACAATGCAATAGTATCTGCATGATATTGATGCTGCTTTCTTGCTGTATACGCTACAACAGACTAATAGCTGATGATCTGAAAGAAATGAATCACAGTTACAGAAAACTCTCTTTATACAAGGATTACAACAAATATTTGGCTACAAATTATACTCAGTTATATTCAAATAAAATGCAAATTAAATATTTTGCTGCATAGTTATATACCGTGGTATGCAAAGGATTTCATGGAAGAATTCAAGAGTCGTGCATTTGGCGCGGGTGTTTTCTGATTGCAGAAGGTGGATAAAAGGAGCAAGAGGAGTAAATTGTGACACATACTTTCTGCACTGGGCATCATACTGCATGCATTTTATAAGAATCGTAGTTAAAGAGAAAAATTCTTCTAGATTATCATTCCTGGCAACTTCTAAAAATCCGCTGAGAACATAAGGAGAATTGATGGTGGCCAAATGCATGTTATTTGTGGCATAGTCAAATGAAGTTGCTAGTTCTTCGATGATCATCAATGATGCTGCATGAGGTGTCAAAAGAAGTGACTCTTGCTTATTCTTGTAACTATTTGAAGTGCATACAATCTCCACTGATATTGGCAGAAGTTCCAATGTTTTTATATCTATAGGTGAAGGATTTATTAAAAAGATTAGAATTGCTGCCTCATGAACATTTTGTTTTAGAGCATTTGCCAGATCACAGAAAACCCAAAATCTCCGGTAAGCCTAATTTGGAGAAATCTTCTATGAATCTCCGGTAATATCCTGCTAAACCCAGAAAACTCCTAATCTCAAACACAGATTTAGGGCTTTCCCACTTAAGAACAACTTCTACCTTAGAAGGATCTATAGCTATACCACCTTGGGATATCACATGTCCTAGGAACTCACTTTCTCCAACCAAAACTCACACTTAGACAACTTAGCATAAAGTTGTTGATCCTTAAGGGTCTGTAGCACAATTCTCAAGTGCTCCTCATGCTCCTCTCTAGTCTTAGAGTATACCAAAATATCATCTATGAATACTACTACAAAACTATCAAGATAGGGGTGAAAGATTCTATTCATATAATTCATAAACACACCAAGGGCATTAGTCACACCAAAGGGCATAACTAAATACTCGTAGTGACCATAACGGGTCCTAAAAGCAGTCTTTGGAATATCCTCAGACTTCATCGGATCTGATGGTAATCTGACCTAAGGTCTATCTTGCTAAACACACAAGCTCCTACCAGCTGGTCCATAAGGTCTAGGCAACAGATACTTGTTCTTAATCGTCACCTTATTCAACTGACGGTAGTCTACACACAGTCTCATGGTTCCATCTTTCTTCTTCACCAACAACACTGGTGCTCCCGTTGGAGACACACTGGGCTTCACAAACTGCTTATCCAACAACTCTTCTAACTGTTTCTTAAGCTCAATTAACTCTATAAGAGACATCCTATAAGAGGCTATGGATATGGGTCCAGCACTAGGTACTAAATCTATAGAAAACTCTATCTCTCTCTCAGGCGGTAAGCCGGATATATCCTCAGGAAACACTCCTGGAAACTCTCTAACAACAGGGAGGTCACCTAGAGAAACCCTGGTCTTTACTTCCATGTTAGACAAGATCATGTACACTTGAGCATTCTCTTTCAAAGATGACACAATTTGGTTGGCAGAGATAAACATCGCATTTTCACTCACCTCAGGATCACTAAACACCACAGTTTTATCAAAACAGTTTAGCAAAACATGGTTGTAAGATAACCAGTCCATACCCAGAATAACATCAATTTGACTGAGAGGCAAACAAATCAGATCAACACAAAATTTTTTACCAGAAATTTCTACAACATAATTCAGACACACATTAGAAGTCAAAACAGACCCACTAGTTGGGGTCTCAACCACAAGCTCATCATTCAAAGAAGACACAGAAAGTTTAAGTTTCTCTACACACAAATAGGATATAAATGAATGGGTCACACCGGAGTCAAATAGCACAAGTAATAGAATCCCACTTATGAAACACTTACCTTGGATTAGATCTTCATTGGAACTGTACTTTGATAATATGCTGCTTTATCTCGAGAGTCTTCATCCCATATCCTGCACATGTTAACCAGAAGAGGGAACTGATGAACACCTTGATAATTCACTGCTTGCTTCACCTCAGGTCGCAAGCCATTTAGGAACTTCACACACTTAGAACTTTCACCATTTCTCCCTTGGTAACGAGGAAAGTATCTTGCTAACTCTTCAAACTTCACTGCATACTCCGCTACCGTCATGTTCCCTTGCTTAAGCTCTAGAAATTCCATCTCCTTCTTATTCCTAACATCCTCAGGAAAATACTTTTCCAGGAATACCCTCTTAAAGGTTTCCCAGGTCACAGCTTGGCCTTCAGCCTCCAAGCATTGACGAGTGTTCTCCCACCAATACTTAGCTTCTTCTACTAGAGTATAGGTGCCAAAAGCAACCTTCTGCTCCTCTGGACATGCCATAACTCGAAAAATCTTCTCAATTTCCCGTAACCAATTCTGAGCATCATCAGGGTTGTATCCTCCATGGAAAGTAGGGGGATTGTTCCGCTAAAAGCGATCTATCCCATGATACTCAGTAGCTCCAACAACTTCTCCTCTATTCTGATTCCCCGGGGCCTAAGCTAAGGCTTGGAAAGCATCAGCTATAGCACGGTCATTTCTACCAGCCATCACTTCCTGCGCACACCCAGAGGTGAGAACCCGAAAGGAAAACACACAACAAAAACACAAGACAATTCTACACCTACTCTTTTCTCATTGTATTCCTGACTGTTTGCCATAATGTTCCATTGCACTTCACAAATTACCTAGATGACCAGTCTGATAACTCATGACAAGGCACTGGAACTCATGGTATAACTGACATCAGGAATACAAACATGTTATGACCATCCCAAGAAATCTCCACAACCTATGCATCTTGTACAGTCCAAAATAGTAAAATGACATGTGACAACCTCATAAATGCCAATGTACATGTGGCCTCCCTCCATGTCAGCATTGCCTCATTAATAGGCTCTTATTTCGCCTCCAGATGCCAGCCCGGACACAATGTCCGGGTTCCTTGTCAATAACCGCTACAGGAGTACGGACGTCGACCCTCTATAGGAGCCCGGACATCAGCGGTATTCCCTTTCCTACTTGATTACCTATCTATATGTCAGGATATTCAAATAGGTATAACCACCTTATCTTATCATATCTCAACAAGTTATCTACTAATTATTACTTATCCTCCAAGTAACAATATATCAATAAGGTACACATTATCTCTTATTCAAATTAAGATAACTGCCTGCTATTATTTGTTATTATTATCTTATCAACAGATTATCTATAAGTAATGGCCCAAGGCCCACTCCACGCTATAAATACAACCCTCCAGGTTTTCTCTAACTCATTCCATACTCACTTGTCCATAACACACTTCATTCTCACTTCTAATTCACTCCGGATTTACTCTTTCTCACATATACTTGAATGCATTAATCAAGTCTATCATTCTCTATACATTAGGCCGAGTCCACACTTGGTCATCCTTACAAATTTAATGTTCTGACTTGAGCGTCAGACTGTTTTTCCTTTGTTTTGCAGGTTCCTCCTCTAAGCGAAGCCTAACTCTACTCCAGCATCACAGAATTTGGAGTCCACCAAGGCCACATCAAGCCCACACGTGGAATTTTCATATTTTGGCAAGAACACATCTCAACAATGTATGCAAGTCTCAAACAATAACAATCAAAACAAATACCAGGCAGTCAATTACTCCAAACATCAAACATCCAACAAGCAACCACAGATTACATAGAGAAACACAGCAGACTCACAACTCATCGGTCGAAAAGGTTCAAGCTGCTCTGATACCACTAATGTAACGACCCGCCTCGTCGCTACGATATCACTAACTCTTAATCATGCAACTTCAATTTTAATATGAAAACTCCATTAATTTGATTATGAAAATGATGGAAAATTTTTCGTGATAATACAATTATCATACACATGTTACAATTACATATTTAAACATATTATACATATATATTAAATTAGTACGTGTCATCCACATATCAGAACTTCTTTTAGCTTTACGTGTATATACACCTGAAATTACATATCAACAAAAAGCCAAAAAACTAAGTAAGAGAGAGTTGATTAACAAAACATAACTCTTTCTCCAAAAAGGAATCCAACATCATCACATCGGCTTGGCGGTTCCAACAAAAAAAGATCTCTCTCCAAGGTCACATACTGTTGCTCATCTGCTCCCCCGAACGAAAGTTCGTGATTCATCACAAGTACCAACCACACGACACAACAAATGCAAGGGTGAGTTTATTATATAAAACCAACAAGCATCAGATAACAATGAAAAACAAATGAACACTTCAAACAACCAAGAGGGGGGTGAATTGGTTGAAAACTTTGCCAAATTAAAATTTAAATCAGAGTAGCCACAGGATCTTTATCACTATTAAAACTTTTTGATACCAAAAATCAATTTTCAATCAACTCCCCTTTTCAAGAACACTAAAAACAGAGTATATCAAACTGTGCTTTGAATATGATTCACAAACAATGTAATAAGAATGTAATACTGAGAAATTTAAAGAACACACAGATTTTTATACTGGTTCATCTCAAACCCTATGAGGCTACATCCAGTTCTTCACTCAAAACTAGAGAGAAGTTCCACTATTGCAAAATATTCTTTACAAGCAATATTACAAGTCTCTCTTTGTCAACCCTAGACAAAGTTCAGCAATCTAAAACACTATTAGATCCTTAGAGACAACCTTTTCAACCTGAGAAAACTACTCAGTTGAAACCTAGAGAAACTCCATCTCTATGCTTGAAAGAAACCCATTACAATAGAGTTACATATATCACAATTACAAAGAAATTGTAAACCCCAATCACTAAGCAAGAAAAGATATCACCTGATAATCCAATATGAATGCACGAAATTGATTCTCAGCTGATTTATGCAGATTACCAATGCAACTTTTCTTGAACTTTGATTGAAAGAAGAAACTTCAATACATGATCTTCATATGAGTTTGAATCTATGAAGTTTCTAAGTGTTTCTTTCTCAGAAATTTATCACTAATGAAAGCACAAATTGTTTGTGAATGATCACACTACGAAAATCTCAATTGCACTGTTAATTCTCTAGCTCTTTGCATTCAGTCGTAGTGACTCTTATTTATAACAGACATTTTACCAAAAATAATCGATTAAATCAGCTCCTGTAATCGATTATTTCGACTATGTAATCGATTATTCCAAGATAGTAATCGATTAAAATGCTTATAGCTCGTTCAAGACTTCAAGAACGAATACTTTAATCGATTAAACCAGCAAGTTATGGTTTTGCTGTTCAAACTAAATAATCGATTATAATTTCCTGTAATCGATTAAAACTGATAGACATGTTTTTCACAAACACATATGTAATCGATTACGATATTTGGTAATCGATTAAGGCAATCAGAACTATTTTCTAATGTTTGCCTCTGTAATCGATTAAATCAATGAGTAATCGATTATAATGCTCATGTCTTGTTTTCTAAAGGCTCTTAGAACAAAATCGATTATTTTTGTGTAATACGATTTTTCCAAAAACTTAAGCCTTTTAAACCTTTCTAAATTGATTTCTTTGATTAAACCCATTAATCTAATAATCCTATATGTATGGATGATGAATGTTATGCAATATTGGATTATCAGATCATCATTTTCTTTTACATTATCAATTTGAAATTTTCACTTAATGCTTCCTTTGATTCATCCTTCCTTTGCATGTTGAAAGCACAAAACTCTTCACTTTGATCTTTAATGATGCTTAGCTTCATCTGAATCAACAAACAACAATTGGAAAGGAAACAACATTAACAATCACTATCATTACCACAAGTCCATCAGTCCAATACACACTCGACAAACTCATTTTTCCATTACACATTCAACAAAACAATCATCCAATTCATTCCACAACTCAAACAATCATGTTCAGAATGATGTATGCATCTGACTCATCACTTAGCATGCAATGTGGTACCATCCTCATGGAAATAGCCTCTCTCAGGAAAATGATGCAGTAGCTCATCGAGGTCACCCTGTCGTGCACTGGTTGCTCCCCCCCCCATGGTGATTAGCCTTGAGTCACATGGAAGCTCCAAACAGAGTGATGCCCCCTAGTACCCCCGTACTTACTGCCACCATTTTATTTCCATCCATGAAATATGAAGTATGAACATGGGCACCCTCAATGCAATGACCATGGATAGATACGCACCGGAATTTTAAACAATCCCTTTCTCTCTTGGGATGCTAAAAATTCATAAAGTCACCCTCACAAGGTTATCCAGTCATGTACCCCCCATGTACATACACAACACCACCGATACACTGACCATGGGTATCCATGTATATCCACACACAATGACATTGTTCACATCAACATTATCTCTCATCAATGTCATTATCAATCTTAACATCATATCATCTCAATATCATCATCATGCATATCAATATTATCTCATTTGAACATCATCAATTACATCAATCACATCTCAATTTCAATATCATTAACGATATCACAAGCAATCATATTTCACATCTATACCTAATACATATGCCTGGGATTCACATTCCCCAGGTCTTCAAACAATCCAAATTTCATACATTCACAATTCATCATATCACAAGACTGATATTTTTAGGAAAATTCTAAATTAAAGAGGAGGATTACAATATATGGAACACACTCTTATGCCTATTTAAAATTTTAATAAAGAATTAAATAGGAAAACATATTATAAAATTTTGGGCAGAGTCTCCTCTATAATTAAGACCTTTCCCAAAAATCCAATCATTACAACAACAATATCATTCACAGTTTTATCCATCAACAAGCCAATTCATCGCATCCCATTAGTTAAAAACGTAGTTTTTCTTAAAAACCAGCACACAGCAGGGACAGGCAGTTATCTTCATAGTTGGGCTCCCTAGCCCCCAACTATAGTATCAGAACTATAAATAAATAATAAACTCCCCTTACCTATTTAGGGGTTCTTTTGTTTACAGCCTAGCGGAGTTGTTTCGTGATTCTTCTAACACGCGTGCTTGTCCGAATGCAGGACTCTATATACCAAATTGAAGATAACTTAGTATAGATTTCAAGTACATACTTAACATTAACATTTGGGGTCAAATACCCACTCAAATTTGAAATGCCAATGCCAAAGGAACTTCACATAAGTGCATAACAATAACAACCTATGATTCTATCTTATTAACACTAACAAAACCAGCAAAAACAATCTGGTTTGTTTATCAAAAAAAGCTCAAAGTTTTGTTCTCTTCCTGGGGAGCCAAATAGAAAAGCGAAAAACAAATGACAAGAAGAAAAAAAGAGGCATGAATAAAAATACCTCAAACATGGCCATCCAATGTGAAAGGCATGAAGAGAATTGTAAGCAGAAGGATCAAACTGAAGCTCTTCACCTTCGTCCAACTTATCCATGCCCGGTTGCCACACCTTTGCCGGAATTTCTAGCACCAAAGATGAAGAAGAACCACCCTCTTTCTCCGAGCCCTGATTTTTTTTCCCATAAATTTAAACAAAATTTTAAAAAAAATGAGAGGTGCCAACAAAAAACCATAATGAAGTGAGGTTATAATAGAAAACATTGAACAGGGTACGAGATTGAACCTTCTTCTTGCTCTTGGCTTTCTGATGGTGTTTTATGCCGCGAGTCATCTTCTTTGATTAGATCGGAGTTGGTAAAAACTGAGGGATGATGAATAAGTCAATGGAATCACATACCATCTTATTTGGTCAAATTCTAAAAATCAGCATAATGCATCCAAACAATAATTCATAAGGTGTTCTACGATTGACTAAATGGACAAAAAACGAAGCTTAACTTGTGCGTGCCAAAAACAGAGATTAGAAATAGGTCAAAAAGTGAAGAACAGAGTAACTGTTGGCGCATAAGCGTATTGGGGAAAACATATTTGTTGTAGCTGTTGGTCGCAGACACGGTGTCTCGGTTGAAGCAGCACCGAATGGGGTTTGAGACATTGACCGTACTGCCCTCTTTTAAACAAAATTACCTAAATGCCACACCACCGAAAAATTTTACCAGAATGCCACGCCACGTAATTCGCTTGTCAGTCTAGCGAATTACGTGATGGACATGTGTCAGGCAATGCATAGTTCGCTGGAAGGTCCAGCGAATTAGGTGCCACGTGGCAGACAATGCATAATTCGCTAGGGGGCCCAGCGAACTAGGTGGCCACGTGGAAAAAAAAAACAAAAAACTTCGAACGACCATAACTTTTGATAGGAACGTCCGATGGAGGCGTACGATGTAACACCCCGGACGTGTTATCATTAATAATATCATAAGCGCGCTATCAGCGTCACCTAGACGCAATGCGGAAGCGAAAGAATCATTTTTTTTATTACATTATGCATGGAATATAAAACTCATCAAAGAAACACATGCCCCTGCTGATTCAGATAAACATATATAAACAATAGGCAGACACATAAAACAATACAAAGATAATCAGGAGATAGCATAAACTTATACAACATCAATAACTGTACATATACATGCTCAAAACAAGACCAAATCCGGTCTTATACAAATATGTACAGAAACATGGGTGTACATGTAACACCCCAATCTTTTATTTATTGAATATGGATTTAAGGAAATATTTAAGGATGATTAAAAACTATAATTCACCATCTAGAGAGATTTTTTAGCACTTAATACAAATAAAATTCAACTTGAGCTATTTTGGTTATTAGAAAATTTTATAAAAGTGATAAACATAACCCTAGGAGTTTTCTTGTAATTATAAGGTAAAGAAATTTATTTATTAAGATGGATTAGTGAGGATATAAATTAAGACCAACAAGTGAATACAATTATGCTATTTAAAGGAAAGCAAGTGTATTATGGAATGTTGGAGCTAAGCTAAACCGTATGATCAAAGATTAAGGGAAAGGATGGAGTTATCTATGCCATTACATCAAGTAGGAAACAAAAGACAAAGCCTAGGACACTAAAAGGGTGGCCACGGTGGGAAGAAAAAAAAGAAGAAGAAAAGCACAACAAGTATTGTTGGGATCAAGTGCTACGGTCAAAAGAAAAAAAACTGCATAGCCTTTTGGAGGATGGAGTGTCACGTGGAATAGCCAAAGAATTAAGAAGGAGAGGGTCAAATTAAAGAAGGACCAGCAGCTAGCAAGTGCCAAGGACTAGGAAGATTTTTTGGACATAGGGAATCTTCAATTAATGAAAGGAAGCAAAGTCCAAATTTGCTTCTTCCTTCTCCAAATATTCAAACCGTACAGCATTAGTTCATTGTGGACTAAAAGTCAAGCCTCCAACCAATAAGATTCAAGCAATGATAGATGCTATATAGGGAAAGAATGAGAAATTGTGGATAGCCCCTAAGAGGAGAGGAACCGTGCAGTTTTGAAAGGAACAAAAGCAAAAACAAGTCACTTGGACTTATCCCCCATCCGTGCAATCCTAAAGGAGGAAATTAGATATTTTGATTTGCTATATAAGGAGTAGAACAGCAGAATATTGGTCAGCCTAAAACAAGAGAAACCGTGCAGCTCTAGGAACCTTAACCCACTTGCCTTTTGTTTTCACTTTCTTGAAACTTCACTACAAGCAATCAGCCATGCAATTGTGTGATACCCCACTTGTTCACTTTTGTTTTGCCTTTTCCTTGTTGAATCAAAGGAACTGTGCAGCCCTTTCACTCTTCCCTTGATTTTGTACAAAGCTTTGTTGAATCTAAAATTATAGGGCACCAACCGTGCACTTTCTCAAGCCCCACTAGTTTGCCTTTTGTTTTGATTTCTTGAATCCAACTACAAGAGAGAAAACCGTGCAGTTTTAAGCCTCACCATTTGACTTTGTTTAAGCTTTGTTGAAAAGCCTTGGTAAATCAAAAATATAAAGCTTGAACCGTGCACCTCTCTGATGGAGGTCCAACACAAGCCAAAGGTCTAGAAGGAGAGCTTGAAGCACTTCCTTTGGTGATTAAAGGACCAATGACAAGGGCTAGGATGCAAATGCTTCAAGAACAAATCAAGTCTAACCTTAGCCTCTTGAAGAATGATGAAGAAGGCTGCAAAATGATGAATTTCTCTGTAATAATCGATTACCAGTAGCCTGTAATCGATTAAATTGCCTTGTATTAATAGTAGAAGTGTAGGGTTCTCTATAATAATCGATTACAAATCATATGTAATTGATTACATAAGCGTTTTTAGGATTTAGGGACTCTCTGTGATAATCGATTACGAGTCATCCGTAATCGATTACATGAAGCATCAATAGTGAAGTCCAGCTTGAGGTAATCGATTATTCCGTCGTGTAATCAATTACCTGGAGTTCTGGTTTTTGAGGCGCTCTGGAATAATCGATTAAATCGTGTGTTAATCGATTATTTTGTTCTTGCTCAGTTCCCAGAACTGCAATGAACAAAATAATCGATTACGAAGCCATTGTAATCGATTATTTGGTATGAAATAATCGATTACAGTTCGGAATAATCGATTAAAACCGTTACTGCAGCTTGGGCGCGAAAATTTGTTTTAAATCTTTAATTAGCTTCTCTTAGAAGCTACATGTGCATTTCATTTCGAGTACATTTCATGTCATTTAGCTTTTAATTTCGTGGCCTATATAAGTCACAAACCAACAGAATGTAGGGACTTTTGGATTAATCAATACAATTTCTGAATTGTTGAGAGGTTTCTCTCTTGTTCTTAACCAAGAACCTTCTTGTTTCTTATCAATGGCTCTTCTGCTATTGTGGTGATTCTTGCAAGACTTATCTATTCCATGGTGTCAATCCTAATCCCTTCCTAATCTCTTTCCATCAATCCATTTCTCAAATTCAAAAACCTAAAAAGCTGTCACAAAAACAGAGCACTCTATACTCTGTTTTGATTTCCATTGAAGAATTGATTCCTAATCAAGGTAGATCGGGCAAAACAAGACTTGGATCTGATCTGGAGTCTATCACTCTCGAAGCCATCATTCCAAGCTCTAAGCAAAGCCACTTGAAGCTAGGATTAAGGGGGCTAGCTTATTCAATTTGAGGAAACAATTAAGGTAAGGGGTAGTCTTGATAGATAAAATTTAAATATTAGCTTATCTTTAAATAAAATTTTTAGGATCTTTCATTACTTGAGTTAGGATAGATTTAAGAAAAAAATTGTAATTAGATGAAGGGAGGAAGCCATAATTAAATTAGATACTTAGTTTCTATGGTTAAAATAATATGGTTTTAGGTAGATGATTTGAATAATTTAATCTTTACTATGCTAGAATTAAAGCTAAGTTCTAAGAACTTTAGATTAGTATACCATGATGAAAGTTCTAAATAAATTAAAATTAGTTATGGTTACATGTTTTAAATATGAAAGGAATGGCCGTATGTGTGTTAGAATTGCTGTAACATAATTGGATTAATTGTTGTAGCTTAATTCATATAGTTGCTGTATTACTATAATGTATATAGTTGCTGTATTGCTATTGCTGTATCGTATGCTAATTAGTTGTGGTAGTGCATTTTATTTCATCGCTGTACGTAAATTAATTGAGTGTGTTTGTAAGTAAATATTGTGGTATGGTAATTGTTAGTTGCTGTATATTTATTTCTTGAGTGTATTCTAAAGTTAAATAACTGCTGTAGGATAATTTATTTGGATTTGGGAAATTCTGTGATCAAATAAGGTTATAGGAAAATTGGTTTTAATTGCTGAAAAATAAAATTGTATGCTGTTGACGAAGTTAAATAAATCTGTAAGCTGATCGACGTACTTAATTAATGCTGTATGCATGCTGTTGTGTTGTACGCATGCGATTGCTGTATTTAAATTATTGTTTGCTGTTATTACATTTAAATACTTATGGTGGCATGATGACAAGATTGATGGAAAGAAGCATTAAGTGGTATGATGTACCTGTGTGATTCGTGACATAGAATTAAAGAAATAAAAGTGCACAACTTGATTTAATGAGTACAAATAATGATATTGTAGTGAACAATGGGGACAAAACATGTTGAGGTAATTAAAAATGCATACGTGATAAATGATGAGAAAATGGGATGAAGAGAGTTCTTTAAGTATGATTCAAGATGATGAAAAAGATTTGGGAAGTGTATTATGTGATGATTTTGAGTTTGTGATGACCCTGTGATGTGTGATGGGACTATGATGATTGATGATGTGGATGATGAAAAATGAATTTAGAGATGATCTGTGATGTTGAGATGAGATCGTGATGATAATCTGTGATGTTGATTTGAGAATCATGTGATGATGTGAATTTGAGATGGAAATGATGAGGAATAAAATAAGATTTAAAAAGATGAAAAATGAATCATTCATACATTTTCATGTGCATGGGATGATCCTCGAAAGAGGTGTAAAGAGGTGATCCTCAAAAGAGGTGTATGTGTCAGATAACTAACTGAGTTCCATACGTGTTTTAAACTTGGGGATAGTTGAGAACAGTGGGGAACCACACCACCATGATGATCACATGGATGGGAGTGAGGCTCCTGCGCGACACTGGGCTACCCTGACGGGATGGATAGGTTCGTTCCACTAAGGTGAGGGTGGGGTTATCTGACAGTGGCCACAATTTTTAGATGTTGCTGAGATCTCAGTCATGCATCATATAATAAGAAGAGCATGCATCTTCTTGCATATCATGACAAGTGTCTGTGTGAAGAAAAGATGATGTAATTCGTGGGTTAAAGATTATTAAAATTTAAGGAAAACATTTTATCTCTGTATTATTATATATATTAATTATTCTGTAGTGTTGATATTTAAATTTTGTTTATCAAGACTGACCCCATTTTGTGTCGTGTGGTTGACACCTGTGATGACCCCAAATTATTTGGGCGAGCAGAAAAACAGTGATATGGATGACGTACGAGAAGAGGGAAGCATAACTTAATTAATGCGTAAAATTCTTATAATTTCTAGACTCGTTTCTTAAATTGACGGAATTTTCATTTGAACCTTTATTTCTAAATTCGTTTTAAAATCAACTAAGATTGTGTGGAACTTTTATCCTTTCTGTTTTAGAAAAAAATTTTAGCAGAAAAAAAATGTAATAAAAAGCGAAGTAAAAGCGGTCGTGACAGTACACACACCCTACAACTCCACAGAGACCTGAGACCAGCTCCAACTCTTGAAGCTCTGCTCGGTCCACTCCTACTGCAGCTCTCTCTCCAGCCTGTCAGCTCCACTAGGGCCTCCTGCCCTAAGGTCGCTCCTCTGCTCCAGAAGAAGCACCTGAAAACCACAAACCCCACATAGGGTGAGACATACGTCTCAGTAAACTCAGGATTCTGGGAGATCCTCCCTAACCCTGGTCCATCACTCAAGCATACACAACACATAGAAACAGAGCCAAGGTTATCATCCTTGCTCACACATATAAAGCCTAGGATATCATCCTAGCTTTCATACATCCCAGCTCTCTGGGTCATAACCAGATGCTCTCAGCATCGGAGGTATTCCACCCCATCTGGCTCTCACAGTCATCTATCAGAGATCATAGCCACACCCATGGCATCAGCATCTCATACTGGCTCTCATAGCCCATCTCACAGAGGTACTCTAACATCCGTGTCACCCATTAGACACTGTCCACACAAGAGAGGCACCGCCTCTGAACCATACAGACATTGCCTGAGGAGTCCCTCAACTCAGGACTTGGAGAATACAAATATGGCTCATCTAAGAGGCCCTAGGCTCTCATCCCCTTGGGAAGCCCTCTCTTAGAGATACAACATATCTGTCTATCATCTGGCCTGGGAATAGCCCTCCAGGACTTTCATAAACACTGCCTGGGAATAGCCGTCCAGGACTTTCTCAAACACTGCCTGGGAATAGCCGTCCAGGACTTTCACAAACACACTTGCCTAAGGAGGAACCTCCATACAGGGCAATCCATCCTTAGGACTTTAATGGAGAGCAGTGGCACCTCCCAAGGAATCTCAGCTATTCCAGGGAGTCCTCAAACTCTTCCTTTGGCTAGGGAACCTCAACTAGCCTGATACTATTCCAGCATCTTATAGGTTCCATCACAGACCATCTCATGATCTGCATCTCATCACAGTTTCTGAACACATGACAGTGTTCATCCATCAAAGACCCACGACCATACACCTGTCATCTCAGGTGTCTCACAACCCTCACACTATCTCAGTGTCTATCCTAAGGTTCATCACACACACACACACACACACACACACACACACACACACACACACACATATATATATATATATATCATACATCACCCACTTGGGTGGCAACCAGAGTAAGGGTAAAAACCCCAGAACAATGAGCTTACCTAGCTAGCCGTGCCTCATAGCTCTAGCCTCCACTGATGGTCTGCTCCTCTGACCCCACGGTGTCAAGCCCTACCAAGGCATACAAACACACATTACAGACCATACAAGCATCAAACATGCATGAGCTCATCAAGCAGTCCTCAACTGCCTCTGGGAAAGGAACCTCAGTCCTTTCCATTAACCCGAGTCATCTACTCTATGGTTCATCAGGCTTATCCTCTACAAGCCTTACCTTAGACCCTCAGTGGTCTATCACAGATCATCCATGGCCTTAGAGTCATCCCAGACTCAACACAAGCCATCATCAGGGAGCATCAAAGCTCTCACAACCCAAAACCTCAGGGTTTCTCAGGGCTTGAACGGTTCACAACACAAGACACCGTTCTCATGGCCTCACAGGCACCACAAGCCCATCAGTTTGGCTCTTGCATGTCTCAACTCAAGTGACTCAGTCCAATTCACACATGCATAGCCTAGAGCCAAAACCAACAGTCTCCAAATCACAAACTGAAAGCTAATCCTTCCTCCTCACAGCATTCTAAACACATCTCCCAACTGGACTCAGAGCTAATTCTAGCTCTATCACAGATGGGTCACTATTCACCCATAACCCCCCAATTCACAAACAATCGGAGAAACTCGAGTTTCTTACCTCAGAACTGATGAGGAAGGCCTCTGGGCTGCTCTCCCAAGCCCTGGTGTCGTTGAACCACCGCCGTTCCTCGCCAAACTCGAGATTTCCCCCACCTCTCTGGAGGTTTCTCAGAATCTGGAGGTTTTGGTGAAAAGGAGGAAGGATTCTCGCTCTTACTCGGTTTCTAGATGACATAAAGGGTAGAGGAAGCGTTTAGGGTCATCAAGCAGGGTCATGGGAGCTTGGGGAAGCTCTCCCATGGCTGCTGGAGCTCTGAGGAAGAAGAAAACCATTTCTTCTCTTCCAAAAATGCGACCTCCCCTTTATAAAGTCTGCACCGACCTTCCCGCGTGATCTGTGCCAGATGCAGACCTCTGGTGCCATCAGCGCCGCTCTGGCGCTATCCGCGCCAACCTCCTCTGAAACGACCACTTCTACCTCTCTTTCCATTCGTATTTATTTTATTTGCAACAGATTTTTTTTTTTGAAAAAACAGAAAGAATGAAAGTTCCAACGAATCTTTGTCAATTTTAAAAACGAGTTTAGAAATGAAGGTTCAAATGAAAATTCCATGATGTTAAAATGAGTTTAGAAATGATAAGAGATATATGCGTTATTTAACGTGTGTAGTCCATGACGTTCACACATACATACCATACAGTCAGGTATTACATGTCCATAGTCAACTATATAAATAGTCCAATGCACAAAACAAAGTACAGATCATCAAAAGCAGATAAGCATCACACACACTTCATCATATCTTCACGTACGCCCATGTCACTGTTGTTCTGGCCCAAATAATTTGGGGTCATCACAGGTGTCAACCACCAGACACAACACAGGGTTAGTCATGATAAACAAAATTTAAATATCAACAGACCAAATAATTAATATACGTAAACAAATATACAGAATATAAACAAGTTATTCTCACACACATAATTGTCATGAAATGCATGTTTATCTTATCACATGATGCATGACTGAGATCTCAGCTTCTCAACGTCTCAACGTCTTAATAATTGTGGCCACAGTCAGATAACCCCACCCTCACCTTAGTGGAACGAACTTATCCATCCCGTCAGGGTAGCCCAGTGTCGCGTAGGAGTCTCACTCCCATCCATGTGATCATCATGGTGGTGTGGTTCCCCACTGTCTCTGCAACAACCGCTTCTATTTTGTATTTATTTTATTTGCAACAGATTTTTTTTTTTTTGAAAAAAAACAGAAAGAATGAAGGTTCAAATGAAAATTTCACGTTGATAAAATGAGTTTAGAAATGATAAGAATTATACGCGTTTTTTGACGTGTGTAGTCCATAACGTTCACACATACATACCATACAGTCAGGTATTACATGTCCACAACTATATAAATAGTCCAATGCACAAAACAAGGTACAGATCATTAAAAGCAGATAGGCATTACACACACTTCATCATATCAGCATCACACACACTTCATCATATCTTCACGTACAGCATCCATGTCACTGATGTTCTGCTCGCCCAAATAATTTGGGGTCATCACAGGTGTCAACCACCAGACACAACACAGGGTTAGTCATGATAAACAAAATTTAAATATCAACAGAAACAAATAATAAATATATGTACACAAATATACAGAATATAAACAAGTTATTCTCTCACACACAATTGTCATGTAATGCATGTTTATCTTATCACATGATGCATGACTGAGATCTCAGCTTCTCAACGTCTCAACGTCTTAATAATTGTGGCCACAGTCAGGATAGCTTAACACCTCGCGAGTTGGATCGATCAGTCAGG
>PYAF01001154.1:0-10371 GCA_007407185.1 Glycine tomentella | reverse complement strand
TGAAAGAGAATATACTACCATCAGGAGTAAAATCACCACAGGTCACACTGCCATGATGACCAGCAAAGCAAGTAGGAGGGGCAATTCTATCAGTAGTCTTCCACATCCAAACATTGAAATCCTCAGAACCAGCTAAGAGTGTGTGTTGTCTTGGATGCCACCTGAGCCACTGAGAAAATTTCATGGCAACTAATTTAGTAACTACTTAAAGCAGAAAAGCAAGAATATTAACAATCTCACCTCAATACCCCCTCCAAGACCTTCAAATACATTTTTCAGATTTCCAGATGCATCCCAGACTTGAACAATTCCATGAAAGCACCCTGATGCAAGAAACTGCCCATCATAGCTAAACGCTAAACTTGATACAGAATCTTTATGACCTGCACAAAATCAATAACAAACTGGAAATTCAATCAATTGAAAGTAACATGACATTACCAATCATGATGCTGAACCTATCCTAACTAGAAAAATAAACATCCAGTAGTAGCTACTGTATCAGGCACATACCTTGAAGCTCGGAAGCCCAATCTCCTTTTTCACCAATCTTCCAGAGAAATCCTCTGTCATCACCACCCCCTGTAGCCACCAACGTCACATCTGTTGGGCTGCAGGCAACTGCGTACAACTCCCCTGTACAAGAATCCAAGTGAGCATGGAAATATAATAATACATTCCCTTGTAATAGAAAAAATTATTAGTCAGTCATCTAAATGGAATATTTGGCTGCTTGAAACACTAGGTTTGATTCAATCTAATTAGCTTAATAAGAATCAGGATAGCATAAGCAGGAACATAATAAACAAAAGAGTAGAAAACATCTTACCATTATGACTTTTGAATGTGTCAATGGCATCATCAACCTCTTCTGAAATTTTTAAAATAATATTACCACCAAATATATCAGTAAACAGAAAAGCAATACTTCACAATTCTAATATCGATGAAAAATAATACACAAAATAACATATGACAATTTTGACAGAGAGAAATCATACACAATACTGGAAACGTATAGATAGATAGAAATAACTGTTTAGGAAGACTAATGGAAATTTCGTACCAACATTTTCGGTTTCAGAATCATCATCCGCATCAGGAAGATCTTCATCGTCCATGGAAAGTTCATGGAGGATATCAGACTCATCAAGAAAAAATTCATCACTGATGACTTCATCATTATATTCACAAATAGGTGGAGCAACGTGGTCACTCATTGTGTTTGCTCAATTAGAATTGAAAACTTTTCAAATCTCTAAGCCACCTGTGAGATAAAGTAAGATAAAATTTATTGAATAACTTTTAATCTGAAAGAAAAATTGTGCCTTAAACACATCTAAATCAACTCTTCTAATCCAAAAGAACCCTGATTCAACCTTAAACCCAAATTGGAACCCTTAAGAAAAACTCAACACACAAACTGGGGTAATGGCAAGATAAAAAAAAAAAACAGAGAAAGAACAACTATATGGGGGTGTTTGGTAGGAGAGCTTTATTAAAATAATTTTAGTAAATTCATAAGAATTGTTAAAGATTATTTAATAATTACAAAAATAAAGTAAAAGATAAAATAATAAATAATATAATCAATTTGGATAACAAAGTAGTTAGTTAAAAAAATATATAGATATATATATATATATTCTTGTCCAATTTTATTTTAAAAATATAAATTTAGAACTAAAGAATAAAAAAATATTCCAACAAGAAAAACTAAAACAAAAGAAAACATATATAAAGTAACTCCTCTACATTTTATCATCATCAGTGTCATTAAAAATATAAATATGAGAATAGTTCGAACATTACTGATTCCAAAATACAACCTAAAAAATCAAAATAGTTTGAAAAACTTAATTATAAAAAAAAGTAGTCCCCACATAAGCCAAAATACATTTTCACGATCTATCCTTGCACATCAACAAAAACCATTGTATTAGTAATGATTGGTATAAAGTTTGAAAATTTAAAGCATGCACACTGCAGGATAGATAAAATCTAATTAGATGCAGGAAAGATCACTCTTCCAACAAGAAAAAGATAGAGTGGTTGAATTTGGAAGCTTGAATCAGTAGAGACACGACATTTACAAAATCTAGATAGATTAAATCTCATTTTGGTATAGGCTGATAAGTAACTGAATCAGGGTTCAATATTAGAAACCAAAGCAAACAAAGAATGAGATATAAATCAGACATGTTTCTACACACATTGAACAATACCCATCAACATTAGTTTTCAAACAACTCTCCTGGGAGCTTCATCAGGGTACCATGAAGTTTCAGAGTTCAAAGGAATTCAGATGTCAACACAGCCCAAACAAGATTTCTGCAGAGTAAGAAGTGACAGAAAATAATAGTTTGACAGAAATAATAGAAGAAAAAATGTGACTTGGACATACGTTCTTTTTTTATCAGTACTAATGTGAATCATGTCTATAGAAAGTCCATTACCTCCAAATCCTTTTTTATGTTTACATCTATAGTTTATCACAACCTTCCACTACCTTGAAAAATGGAGCTACCCTTCATCAGATCTAATCTGCTTAATAGGGCTTTTACAGGTTTTCTCCACACATGCCAAAATCACCCAATAAGATTCTACCAATTTTTACAATAGGTGCTATCCTAACACTGAATGAAAAAGAAAGAAATTTAGGGTGTATCATATTTTTAGTCATTTAACTGCCCTTTACTTTGGTTTTAGTAAAATTGTTAAGTTTGTTCTTAGACTATAACTGCTAATTCAGCATTTTCCTACTCATACTCAACTAAGTTTGCTGCAACAAGGGAATTTAGGGTGCATGATACCTCCTCTCCATTCTTCTAAAATGGTGTTTCCTAGCTAGCAAGACTAGATAAATAGCTGCAGAGCTATTCGGATAACGAAATAAACATGCAAAGACCATACTTCAATTGAAACATAAGTGGCTTTTTTGTTTCAGTTCTAATTTGGCTCTATTGATCTGTATAAATTTCATGTAAATTTCGCTGGAGCCTTTTTATCAATATGTTTGTCTTTTTGTCTGTAGCCAAGCTTAAAAATATGTTTGATCTGTCAAGAAACAGGAGTTATCAAGAAACAACTACCTTGTATTTGGACGATCAAGAAACAGGACTTATCACTTTCTTGTTTTCTATGTTTTACTTGACAATTTTTCTTAATTATTTTTCTATTTTTAAATTTATGTTTGCTCATTCTTAACAACAAGAAAAAAGGTTACTCTATAGCAGTGTAACTGACTAAAATTTTCTGTTATAGAAGAAAATGTACACTAAGGTCTCCACCATTCAATGATGTCTCATATATGTACCAGTGAGCCATGAAAGAACAAGATACAATACTCACTAGAAGCATGTTGTCAAGATTGCAAAGAGCAAGAAGTTGATAAAAGTACTTGTCCTATATCTTTCACTGTTCAGTATAGAAATTAAACTTTTTTTTTTTGATCGGCCAAAGTTAATAGTTAAATGTTAGTTTTTTTGTTAGCGGAGGGATTCAAACCCACGACCTCTCCCTCACCCAACCAACCTTATATCTCCAGTATAGAAATTAAAACTTAATCCAACAGAAGGCTCATATATCTTTCCCTGTTCGTTCACCATAAAACATTTGTACTGTTTTTTTACCAGAAAGAGTGAATTAACTAATTGACTAGTATTGGCATATATTGCTATATCACAAGTTGTGAAAATATGGCAAACCAGATAGCAATTTTACAGAAAAGGGAACCTCGCCGGCACTATATCCAAATATAATACCATGTACTAGTTACAGGATCCAAATAACTCAAATGAATATGTTTTCGGTTCATATATGTTTCGACAAGTTGGCCTAATTCACTCTATTTTGCCAAAACAAGAAATAAATTCACAACAATTATAAAACCAGCAGACATATATCCTTCTGGCTTCAACCAGCCAACACCATAATGAAAAAGGGATTTCTGCTTAAAACTCAGTATATCTCGGGTTTAAACAAACACAAACATAAACTGGCAATTTCAACAAATTAATAAGCATGTTGCCAACACCAGGATAGTATCAATGAAACCTATAACAAATGAGGGAGCACTAACAACAAAGACATTAATCTTCTAAAGGACCATAAATAATACATTGCTACTTACTACACAACGGAGATTGGAAGCAATAGAGGCAAGCGCTGTCAGAGTGGGACGAGGGTGAGGCAAAGTGAGCCAGAGTTAAGCAGAATGAAGGGCACGACGGAGGTTTCGGTAGAGTTCCAAGGTCACGAAACCAACCCTATCAACCCAATGAGAAATCCATCAACAAAAAGTGCAAATCAAGGCAACCCTAACAAGTCATAAACAAAACAATGAAATCAAACAACTAAATAAAAAAAAATTTAAAAATTAACGAAATAAAAAAAACTGAAAAATTAAAATTCTTTCATTTTCTTTTAAGAATTTGAAATTTTATAGTTAAAAATAAATTCCACTTCACAGTACTAAAATTTTAATTTTTTTAAAATGAATATCCAATTAAATTATTTAAGGAAAAAATTAATTCTTTAAATAATTATTTTTCCATTTTATTTCGTAGAAGAGGCAGACGAGACCGTAGGAGATGGCTTTGAGGTCAAAGCGGAAGTTAGGGTGAGATGGGAGAAGAAGCTCAGAGCGACAGCAGAGAGAACAGTGTCTTCATGGAGAAGGAAGTAGCGAAAAGGGTTATGGTCGAAGTAGCTGCCAAATGGTCTATCGTGGAGGACGAGGAATTGAGGGTTTGAACATGAACTGAGAAGAAGGAAGTGTTGGTAGATGGTGGAGCCGGAGCGGTTGATGATGAGGGAGTGCCATGGCCTGCACACCGAGGTGCATCTCACAATAGATTTGATGGGAAGCCATTGAAAAATTTCAGCCAATGTTTCCGAAGAGTTAGGGATTCAAAATCCCACTTAATAAGGAGAATAAACCACAAAATAAAACCGAAAAAAAAAAGAAAGAAAAAAGAAATCAACGAGACTCACGAGAATTTTTAACTAGAACTCTAGAAGACGGTGACACTTGAAGTTCCAGAGAAAGAAGAGCCTTGCAGAAAGAGAAGAATGGAAGAAGGGTGACGCATAGAGAAGGGCTATTCACAGAAAATAACGGCGACCCATGGAGAAGAAGTGAAGAACAGCGATTCACAAATATTGGGATTTTGACGCACACGCACAGACTGAACTCGTGAAGTTTGGCTGGAGAGAAGAGAGGTGAGTCACCTTGAACGCTCACTACGGTGGTAGACTTGTACCTTTGTTACTTTTTAAAGCTTTGATATTAAAATAATATAAAATATTTTTATAATGACAATATGGCATACTGGCTTTATGACCACGTGACCCTGCAAGGCTGCAACACTTGCACAATGGATAGCTTTTTGAAATTTTATATTAAATTAATGTGGGTATGGAAACGTGACCCTGTAACTTATAGTCTTATACAATGCACAATTTTTTAAAGTTTTATTTTTATATTAAATTAAAGTGAATATGAGATGAATTATTATTTTTATTTTATATTAAATTAAAATGTAAGCTGTAAAGTTATATGTTTATTGTATTTTTTTTTCTAGTATAGATACAACAAAAATGGCTCCAAAGAAAAAATCTAAAAAAAAAAGGATATAACTTGGAATTATTGTAAGTCCCTTGGCAATAGGTTGAATGTTAAATGTAACTATTGTCCAAAAACAATGTGGGGAGGAGCATTTAGAATGAAGCATCATCTTGCTGGAACACACAAAGAAGTTGCTCCATGCCAACAAGTGCCGGATGACATAAGAGATCTATTTAAAAAAATATGAGAGGATGCAAGCAAATATGATGAACTAGAGTGCTTTGATGATAAAGATTCACAAAAGAAAGGAAGCATGGATACTTTTATGATAAAATGAAAAAGTGGAGGTGGCTCATCTTCTATGAAACAACAAACTATAAATTCAATGGTGAATGATAGAGATTTGGTGGTTCAGGATATTTGTAGATGCATATATGGCAATTTTCAAAAAGTTGCTCCTTACACTTTAGCTTCGAAATCAAGTTTTTAAATTTTCAGAAAAAAACGAAAAAATTATTTTTGATTTTAAGTTTCCAGATTTTAAAAAAAATTGATTTATAATAATAAAAATTATAAAGATAATATTATTCTAGATTTCAAACAAACCTAAGAAACTCTTTTCAATTTTAAATTTCGATTTTTTTAAACGATTTGATTTGATTTATAGAGATATTAACATAAATAGAATTTTACAGAAAAGGGAACCTCCCGGGCACTATCTCCAAATATAAGACCATGTACTAGTTAGAGGACTCAAATAACTCAAATGAATATGTTTTCAGTTCATATATGTTTCGACAAGTTGGCCTAATTCACTCTATTTTGCCAAACCAAGAAATAAATACACAACAATTATAAAACCAGCAAACATATATACTTGTGGCTTCAACCAGCCAACACTATAATGCAAAAGGGATTTCTGCTTAAAACTCAGTATATCTCGGGTTTAAACAAACTGGCAATTTCAACAAATTAATAAGCATGTTGCCAACACCAGGATAATATAAATGAAACCTATAACAAATGAGGGAGCACGAACAACAAAGACATTAATCTTCTAAAGGACCATAAATTATAAATTGCTACTTACTACACGACGGAGGTTGGAAGCAATAGAGGCAAGCGCTGTCACGGTGGGACGAGGGTGAGGCAAAGTGAGCCAGAGTTAAGAGGAATGAAGGGCACGACGGAGGTTACGGCAGAGTTCCGAGGTCAGGAAACCAACCCTATCAACGTAATGAGAAATCCAACAACAAAAAGTGCAATGAGCAAGAAATCAACGCAACCCTAACAAGTCAAAAACAAAACAATGAAATCAAACAACTAAATAAAAAACAAATCACAAATTAACAAAATAAAGAAAAAAAACGAAACCAACCTTGTATGAACCACTGTGAGAGAGTTGTCACCACCGTGCGAGAGTGAGGGTCTCAAATTCGCAAGGGAGCGAGAGCGTGTGGGAGGAGTGACATCGTGTGGGTTGAGAAGAGTGAGTGAGTGAAAGAGAGGAGTGAGCCACAGCGTGTTGGAAGAGTCACAGTTTTAAGAATTTAAAATTTTATAGTTAAAAATAAATTCCACTTTACAATACTAAAATTTTAAAATTTTTTAAATGAATATTCGAATAAATTATTTAAAAAAAAAAGAATTTTAAATTCTTTAAATAATTATTTTTCCATTTTAATTCTCCCGTCTAAAGATATTCTAAATATGAACTATTTCAATTTTCCTAGCGTTTAGATATCCAAATTAATGGAAATCATTACTTGACTTTATCCGGATTGTGAACAAAAGGTGATAAGATGTTAGGACAACCATTTGTATATGAAATTTGCAAAGATTTTGTAAAGGGTCAAGAACTCCTTCCACTTTGACTTCGAAATCAAGTTTTTAAATTTTCAAAAGACACGAAAAAATTATTTTTAATTTTAAGTTTCAAGTTTTTAAAAAGTTGATTCATAATAATAAAAATTATAAAGATAATATTATTCTGGATTTCGAAAGGAATGAAGAAACTATTTTAAATTTTCAATTTTCAATTTTTTTAAATGATTTGATTTGATTTATAGAGATAATAACATAAATTTATAGAGATATTAAAACAATTATAGACATAGTTTTATTAGGGGATTTTAAAAAATAAATAAATTTTTTAAATTTTCAACTTCCAATTTTTTAAATGAATTAATTTATATAAATAATAACAAAAAATTAGAGATAATATATTCGGAGATTTTCAAAAGAAATAAAAAACTATTTTAAATTTTAAATTTTAAAATTTTTAAACCAAGTGATTTATAGAGATAATACAAATATTATAGAGATAATAATATTCACATATTTAAAAAAAATGAATAAACTATTTTCAATTTTTAATTCTTGAAAAAAATTGATTTATAGAGATGATAACAAAAATTCATAGAGATATCAATATTTGTTGATTTTCAAAACTATTTCTAATTTTAATTCTCTAAACGAATTGATTTATAAAAATAGTAACAAAATATTATAAAGATAATATTATTCAAGGATTTTCAAAAGAAATAAAGAAAGTATTTTAAATTTTAAATTTTTATTTTTAATTAAATTGATTTATAGAGATAATATTATTCACGATTTTTTTTAAAGAATTATGAAATGCATGTCTAGTATGACATTCCTTATACTTTATTTTAAATCCGTGCACTGTACGTATTCGTTTAAATTATATGTTTTTTATATTTATATATCTCATTTTTATAAAAATTGTACATAGATAAAATTAACTTTTAAAATATTTAGTTCAAAAAATTCAGCACACGGATTTGTTTGCTTTTGGAGGTGACTTTCCTATTCTTGCCGAGAGAAAAACTACATTATTGCTACTAAGTTAGTCTCTGTGTATTCTCGAGGTATATATATATATTATAGATGTTATTCTAATTAATTTATAATTAAGTCAAGTTATGCCTTACAATTGATATAACATTATTTTTGTTTGTTGTATGATATTTATAATTTTTAATACTAAGTATTGGGTATGCCACCTCACCTCATAAACAAATCCACTTATGTGTGGGGACAATTGTCTCCATTAAATTTTTTTTTAGTCATATATGTGTAATAAAAAATAGGTATTCTCCTAGAAGATATTTTCTAAAAAAGTATATAAAAAATATAAGAAATAAAAAATAAAGAATAAATTAATATTAACTTTACTATTATAAGATGTTATTGAGTTAACCCGAGAGGACATAAATAAGTCAAAGTATGATTATGTCCTTTGGGATTATTCGGTTTGAAATCTTTGTATGACTTATGTTGACCCCATGAGTTGGAATATCCTTGCAATAGTGTAATCCTAATGCACTGTCGAGAGTCTCATCTTAGGAAGAGTGTGTTGTTGGATTTTCCATGGTGTGAAAATATGACAATTGCATGTTTTTCTGGGTTTCTTTCAAAGTGTTTTATTGGTAACACATGCATATAGAGTCTTAAGTAGAATTTGCATCATAATTTATATGTGTCTATGAGAATGTAAATGATTATGTGACTATGATACAAATGTTTGTTAGTATGATGATACTTTGTTTTAATTGTTTAAAATACTTAATTTGTTATATGTGATGACATGTATCTTACTCCCATATCTTTATGTGTTGTTTGTGTTTGGGTTGATTCCTATTTGCAAGTAAGACTCAATATCCTTATTATGCTAAAGATGATTCTCGAAGAGAGACTTAAACTTTAATTTCAAAATATGTTTATTTTATGTTTTGTAATGGTTTCTAATGCTTAGTTAGATTGTGACATCGAGACTAGATTTGTTTATTTTCTCTTTGAATATGTTTTTAAATTGTAATGATTTTAGTTATGGATTTTAAATGACCTTTGGAGAGTAAATACTTTTAAATTGTAATCAATCTATGTGTTGACTACGAAGACATTCGTGAAGGTCAAACTAGGAACTTTGATACACAAAAATTAAAAGGAAACAAAAAATGCACCCAAAAGACAACAATTGAAAGAACAAAAGCAAACCAAATAGGCGTTGATGTGTTGCAAACACATCTTGTTTTTAATATAGTTTTAGATTAGAATTTAGTAAAATGAGTAGTTAAATAGATTAGAATTAATTAAAATTTCTATTTTATTATTTTAAATCTAAGTCAATACCATTTATGCATTTCAGGGTCAAAAGAGGAGAATCAAGGGCCAAATAAAGAGAAAATCAAAGTCCCACGCTATCAGCGCGGTAGCCCACGCTATTAGCGCCATATGCAGAGCAGAAGGCAATGCTGTCGAATGATCCATGCTATCAGCGTGGAAGTCCATGCTATCAGCGTGGACGCCCACGCTATTAGCGTGGCAGACCACGCTATTAGCGTGAAGAAGACGAATCCAAGACTGAAGACTCGAAGAACTCACGCTATTAGCGTGAGAATCCATGCTAGTAGCGCCACCCTTTCAAACGACCCACGCTATTAGCGTGGAATCGTACGCTGATAGCGTGGATTTGATTTATTTCCTGTTTTAAATGATTAACTTCGAAATTAGGCTTATCTTTTGGTTTTCTTGCCTTAATTAAACACTTCTATATATATTAGGCTTCTGAACAGACCCAGGGGGGAAAAACACCTTCTATCATCTCTTATCATCCATTCCACTCTCTTTCTTTCTCATCTTTTCACCATTGGAGGTCAAGAATCAAGGCAAGGTCAATCAAGAATGTTCTATCTGATAGCTTTTGGTTTCTTGAAGCCTATGGCAGGCTAAACTTGTATCGTGGGAAGGCCATAAACTGATGTAAGTCCTCTGTAACT
>PYAF01001153.1:924621-936530 GCA_007407185.1 Glycine tomentella | reverse complement strand
TGGTTGGGATTAGAGCCAAGTTTTTGCCTTACCTGCAAGGAGAATGGAAAAGCTTTGAGATAGACAGCTTTCACATCTTCATCAGAAGCTCTCATGTTACTGCACAACTCCATGAAGGTAGACAAATGAGTGTATAGATCTTCATGATCCATTCCGGAAAAAGGATGTGATCCAATCAGACTAAGCAATGCGGGCTTCAATTCCACAACCTTTTTACTAAAAGGAGGAATGACTATGCTGTTGTATTGTTTTGGTCCTTGTTGATACGCGTAGTCACCAAGAGTCCTACTTGGTGGTCTATTTTCTTCTCCCTCTCCTTTATCAGCCATAATATAAATTACAGGTGGCTTTATTGGTGAATGTGAATGAAAATAGAAGAAGATTCACTCGGTGGCTCTTTGATTGTTTGTTTCTTTTCCTTCTTTTATGATCTTGGTAATTTCTGAATTTAAATAACAATTTATCTGAGAGAAATTTACCTCGAAAAGGAAAAAGAACAAACTTGCAATAACTCGTAAGTACCGAGGTTAGTGAAAATAAAATTAAATAAAACACAAGAGAATTTATACAAAATCAAAATAACGAAAGTAAAGAAAAAGTCCTATTCAACTGAAATATTAAATTTGAAAGAACTAGGTGAGCAACTCAAGTCCCTGGCAACAGTGCCAGAAACTTGTTAGACTCTTGGCAAGTGTACCAATTGTCATTGCAGGTTACAGAATTTATCAAGATCATCTCCATAGGGACTTGAGCTACTAAATTAATCCAAATAAAATTTAATGGTTTAATAGTTGTGTACGTAAGCGTAATTTCATGAGTTTTAAGGAAATAACGGAAAATTACGAAAACTAGTAAAATTGAATTTAAGTAACTTATGAGAACGTAGGATTGAGTTTCATCATTCATACCCTTAGTATAGTATCCAATTAACATTTAACCTATATGAATCATTTTCTAACATTACTGATGCACACATTAATTCATCCTGAATCGATCCCTCGCATTCGAGAATCCTAAGGATATTTAGCGAATATCGATCCCTCACATTTGAAGTAAATAACCCAGCATTACAATCATAATCACGTGCTATTTGCAATCAAAACGTTATGCTCTATTCCTAGCAACGTAACGTAATGAGTAAAATCATTCAGTTCAAATCCTAAGGGCACTTTCCAGCCAAGCTTAGAATCTAATTTCATGAAACTAGTGATCAAGAAGAATCAAGCATTAAGAACAGAATGAAATTACTAGAATAAGTAGAAAAGATTCATACATATATCAAATATCAAAAGAAATACCTAAGGGTAAGAAGATTACATCCAATCCTTAGGAGAAGTTAGCCAATCATTGTGGAGAGCACATGATCAACTAAAGAAATGATGAAGGAAGACATCACCGACCCTCTCCGGCAAAGTTTCCACACCAATTTCTCACTTCCCCCATCTTTCTATCCTTCCTAATACTACTATTTACATTCCTAAGCTTTCCAAAAATATTAAAAAGCATCATTTGCTTCCAATTTTGCATGGCTATTTATAGATTTGGGTCTCCTGCTTAGGACCACTCACCCAGACGAGCAATTTGGCCTTGTTTCACTCACCTGGGCTAGTTAATATATTTTTCTGGACACCTCCACTCGCTTGGGCGAGCAATTTGCACTAGTTTCACTCGCCTGGGCGAGTTAAAGTCTTAATGTTGAAGAAAGATGTTAGCCTGAGCAAGTACTGAGCCAGTTTACTTGCAGATTCTTCCTATATTGACTTTTTTGCCCCTTTTTGCTTGTCCTAATTGCTTAGATGCTCCGGATACCATTGAAACCTATCAAAATACCAATATGATTGGACTTATCTTCCAAAATTTGAAAAAAAACATTATGTAAGTACTAAATAAAAATCAACTAGGTTTAGAGCAAGTTTATAAACAAATTTACTAAGATCAAAATATAAGTGCCAGCATTGTAAGCCTGAATTTAACTAAAATATGGTACTTATCATGCCTTTGAATAGTGGTGGTTTATTTGTGGAATATCCCTCTTCCATATCTTTTTGAATAATGCCAATTGAAATATGAAAAATCACACTAAAAGGAGGGGGGTTGAATCATATCTTTGTCAAAATATAAAACCTTTTGAAAATGAAAGATGTTATGATAAACAAGTTTAGAAATCCCTCGTCCAATGACAAAGGTGGACTATCGTCCAATGAGTTGGAAAACTTGTCTTTCGGTAAAAAAAAACCTTGTGTGCAAAGTTTTTAAGGCATAACTGTCTTAGAATGTCACCATTCTAAGACGATTTTCAGAAGAACCGTCTTAGAAATAACTTTTTTTTAAAAAATAAAATAAATTTAAATTAAGACGGTTTTTTCTAAAAATCGTCTTAGAATGTGGAAATTCTAAGACGGTTTTCCTTAAAATCGTCTTAATTAAACGTCAATTTATTTAATTTTTTTAGGAATATTTTTTCTTTTCAATAATCAATTTATTATTTTAAAAACTCTTGAACATTAAATAAACTCTTGAAATATACTAGAAATCATTTCTACGAAATAATCATTACTCACAAAGCTTTAGATTCTCTGAAACAACTCATTCTGAGTGAATAACAAAAAAATCTTCATCCAAACACAAAAGTCTCTATTGATTGGTGGTGAAGATCTAAGCAAGATTTACAAACAAAGGTTTTCAAGAAAGCATTTTCTACTGTTATGCATTCAATCTCTGCTTGATTGTCTATGTTAATGTCATTCATTAGCAAAGGATCATGAGGTGATATATTTCTTGAACCTTAGACCTTGTTAGTTCTATTGTTTGTTTAAGATTTTGAGTTGATTTCTCAAAACAAATAGTTTCTTTAAAGCTGATTCTGGAGAAGGGTTCTCTAGAGGGTAGAATTGAGTAGTGTTCTCATATTCTAGATCTTAGAAAGCTATAGGGTTTAGATTTTGTATCTTTGTCTAGAGTTGACAAGGAAGATCTATTGTAAAAGCTTGTAAAGAACAATATTTGTTTAGTGGAATCTCTAACCAATAGTTGGTTGGAAGTAACTGGATGTAGCCTTCTAGGTTGTGAGGTGAACCAGTATAAATTGTTGGGTTCTTTATTCTAATTCTGTTCATTTCTCATTGTTTGAATTTCGGTGATCAAGAAATTATCAACAAGGTTTATTTTCTGGCATTTCTTGGTTGGAAGAAAGATTTTTTTTTTAAAAGATTTTAAGTGATACGATCCTTCTTACAAATTCCGCAAATTGTTTTAAGAAAAGTTTTAAATTTCTGATATAAACCAATTCACCCCCCCATCTTGGTTTATTTGATTAGCGTTCATTGTATTTTCAATTGGTATCAAAGATGGTTCTTGAAAGTTATTAAAGATCACTTTCTGTTCAAAGAAAATGAACACAAATCAAATAACTTTTAGAGAAGGAGCTTCTCTCAATCGTCCACCGATGTTTGAGGGTGAGCATTTTAGTTTTTGGAAAAACAGAATGAAAATCTTTATCCAATCCAATGATCCTGGAGCTTGGAATGCCATTGAGAAAGGTCCTTTAGTTCAAATGAAAACAGTTGATAACAAATTGATTCCCAAAGAATGGGATGAGATGTCAGATGCATAAAAAAGAGTTGTCCAATATGATTTTAAAGCTAAAAACATGATTACATCTACTTTGTATTCTGATGAATTTTTTACAGTTGTGAGATGCAGAATTGTAAACTAGCATGATGTGTAATTGGCTTGGAATTGTTTTACTTTTCAATAAGTGCTTCTAATCCAGTTATCCTAACACCTACTATGGGATATTTCCATTCTCTATCTGGGAGAATGGTGTGCTCCAAGCTATGCTGGAGTATCCAGAGGTTGAGAATCCATGACAAGGAATGTGCATACAAAAGAGACTCCAACAATAAGTTCCTGTCCAAAAAATAACGCAGTTTACAGACCTGAAATAATACATATCCTCTGAAGTTTGTTTGGTCTTTGTAGGGGGTGTTTGATTGCTGGATTGTGTAACAGACCCTACCTACCTCATGATTAGCATTGATTGGGATTGGGAATCTTCTATTATAACCATTATACACTCATGAGTCATGACTGATCAATATGTATCTAAGCTTGCAGTTACATGTTCAAGCTGCTTTTTGGTTTGGTTGGCTAGGTTAGCAAGCATGATACAAACTAGTTTAGGGGCAAGAAACTAAGGGAACTTTTATTGGAAGAAATGGAAGAAATAATCCTCCTAAAATTGAGGACCCTGGACTCTCCCAAAACAAACTAAGCAACCCATTGCCCTTCCCTATAACAACAACTCCTATTTAATTATATTATGTCCTATCCTTACTGCCAAAACTCCTTCTAATTATTCTGTTACAGTTCACATGGTTTAATTCCCTGTTGAAGACACAATTTCATATTGTTCTCTCAAAAGGCTTTCATTGGGAATGTTCCTGTGTTCTCTGAGAGTTATACTTTCAACAGTAGTGATTTGATATAAATATTTTTCAACTTCATACCAAAAAATGAAACCCAGGAATGACATGAACACCCCATCATATGAGTAATGTTGAGCAACAATAAGTGAGTAATGCTAATATATATAACATCAACCAAAATATATCAATAATACACAACGCAATCAAATGCAGTAAAGGGGAAACTTCGATTTTCATAGATGCTTAACTAAACAATATAGACTTGTAGACAAAAATATTGCATTAAAGTTGGTTGATGGAAGGATTAAAAGAAACTTACACAAAACATTGTCGTGATGGTAAGCTGTATCACAATGTCGGCATACCACAGCGGCGCTAGATGCTACTTCACCCCTGAATGCATGACAGTGAGTGAGTCAGGTTAGAGAACCAAAACGGAGACAAAGGTCACACAATTTAGGGTCAGCTCTGAAAAATGAATATCATTACGTGGTGACACCCTGATAAACAACACAATGGAGATGAGGTTTAAAAACGTTGTCATTTAGGTAAATAAAACATAAATTCAAAGACGATATTCATGAAACCATCTTTGATTACAATTAAACCACGATGGGTTGCATTTAAACCGACTTCGTATTGACTTATCAAATACGGTTTCATCATAATCGTCTTTGAAATATTTCTTTTATTTACCAAAATGCGACCATGCCCTCAACGACAATGGTTTTCAGGCAACCAACTTCCAATAGGCATTGTAAAAGGCACTTTATGTAGTAGTGATATCAAAATCAAAGAGAGTCAAACAAGAGTTCAATTTCAAAATAACTACTATTAGTCATAACCCGGTCCACACATGGAAACAAAAATAAATTGGGCTAACCCTTTGGCATGCTTGAACTTATCTAACTCTATGAAATAATCACTGCCTCAAACTTCCTATCACCACCAATAAAATTGATTGACTCACTATTCACAAACTCAAGGAAACAGTTTCAAAAACTTTCTTTTGGAAGAACAGGCACACCTTGCCAAAGTACCAAGAATAGGCATACCTTGCTAAAGTACCGCTTTAGCAATATTTCTTTTACCACCCCAACACAAGCCATAAAAGCAAAGTAAATTTGACATGACCTGCAATTATCAGTCTTTAGCAAAATTCTTTTTAGTGTTTTTAATGAATAGTAAAATATCATTACATATTTTCACTACTTAATTTAATTGAGAAAATTTAATAAAATTTTAAAAAATTAATGTAATAAAGATAGATAAAAAAATTAAGGGTTTATTTATCTTTAAGAAATTTTCATTTTTAATTATAATAACACCACCCTATTTTAGTTCTGTTTCTTATTTTCAAAAATTTGTATTTAAGATAGTAAATTTAGAAAATAAAAATAGAAAACAATTAAAAGTATTTTATACCATTTCAGCATTTTTTTTGAAGGCATACTATTTCAAGTTCAAACAATAAAAATATTTTATAAATTATTAATTAGTATGTGATTTTATTATATAAATACAATATCCCAATTTAATTTAATTAAACCAGACATTATGTCTTGCAAGAAATTAAACTCAGATAAGCTTGAAACTTTATCAATCCTTTTGGAATAAGCAACAAAACAGTCATGGAATCACATTCCAAAATAACTTTTGCATAATGATTTTGCCACGTTATTTCCAGTGCAGTAATAACTAATAACACTAACACCCCATAACTCCGCTTTTAGAAAAGATGAGCCAAGTTTTTTCACAAATCCCTCCATCCAATTGCCATTTGAATAATGCATTCCAGTAGTTAATTTGTTCTCCATGTTCTACTTGACGAAATAAGATGTGTTCTTACCGAAATCTGGAAGTTCCACGTGTGGGCTTGATGTGGCTTTAGTGGACCCCAAATTCTGTAGCGCTGGAAAGTGAGTAGGCTTCGCTTAAAGGAGGGACCTGCAAAACAAAGGAAAAACACTCTGACGCTCAAGTAAGTACATCAATTGTTAAAGAATAACTGAGTGTGAGAACTCAGCCTAAGAAGTAGAGAATGAGTAACTTGAGTAATGCATTCAAGTATTGAATATAAGATTTGAGATTGAGTGTATGTGGAGTCAATCTAGGGTGAATTCGAAGTGTGTTAGAGAGAACCTGATGGAGGTCCAAGACAAGGCAAAGGTCTAAAAGGAGAGCTTGAAACACTTCCTTTGGTGAGCTTCAAGGGACCAATGGCAAGAGCTTGGACTCAAGCACTTCAAGACCATATTCAAGCTAACTTGGGCAAGCATGAAGTTGCACACCATATCAAGGATGATAAGAGCTAGATTTTGATGTCTCAAATTCAATTTAATTCAACAAATTCCAACACTTGTTAGAAGAAATTCAATAAAACAATTGTAAATATGTTGTTTCTGTTTTAATCGATTATTTTGGCCTTGTAATCGATTACAACATTTTTTGTTGCAAACAGGAATAAGCCTTTACTGTGTTAATCGATTAAATGGCTAGTATAATCGATTATTTCAGTTCTGGACTGATTTAATCGATTACAATAGCGAATTAATCAATTAAACCAGTTTTAAAACTACTCTGCACATGTTTGGGAAGCCAAAGGTCACTTTTGGAAAGCTTGCACTTAAAGCTTCATTTAGGCTTCATTTCAATTTGTATTTTCTTACATTTCAGTGACATTTAGGTTGTAATTTCGTGGCCTATATAAGGTGCCAAAACTGAATGTAACTAACTTTTGGTTCATCAATACAATTTCTGAAAACTTTTGCGAGAGTTTCTCTCTTGTTCTTGATCAAGAACTTCTGAGCTTATCATTTGTTTCCCAATGCTATTGTGGTGATTCTTCCTAGGCTTATTGGAAATCCCTTTCCATGGTGCCATCCATTGTCTTTACCTTCATCCCTATGCTTCTTCCACCTTCCATTTTCTGCAATTTAAACTTCTGAAAATAGCCCCAATTCAATGAGTGATGGAGCTTATGAGTTCTTGAGGTCTGCTTGAAGCTTGGGTTATATTGCAAGGTACATTTGGGAAAACTTAATAGCTATGAGTTCAGCTGTTTTCCATCAAAACCTGGAAGGTTGTATTTATAGCGTGGAATATGGGCCTTGGGCCGTTGCTTATTGATAATCTGTTGATAAGATAATAATGAGATAATCGTATGCAGTTATCTAATTTCAAATAGGAGATAATGTGTACCTTATTGATATATTGTTACTTGTAGATAAGTAACAATTAGTAGATAACATGTTGAGATGATAAGGTGGTTACACTTATTTAAATATCTTGGCATAATAGATATTGTTACGGATTCTATAAATGTGCTTAGTGATAAGGCCCATTAAGGAATCGTGTGGACCGAAGACCCTAACTGAAAGTAGATCGTAGACCTTGTCAACTACGGAGATCGTGATAACAAGCAGTTAGAGATCTAGACCGTGATTCTCAAGGAAAATCTACAACTAACCAAAAGGTAAGTGCAATATAAATAAGGGATGGTTGTAGAGGAAAAGGTACACACATTCTCGTTCTCTCTTATTTCTATTCACACTGTGCACACACCTCACCCCACTGGTTGAGTATTGTTTTGTGCATAGTGATCATCTTCTGAAGGTATTTTCTCCCATATAAATACCTTAAGAGAGAGCTTGATCCAACATTAAATTACCAGCATCCTTGCTGGACATTTCTATTCACCAAACAACAGAACATTGGTGTCGTCTGTGGGAAAGGTAAATTTCAAATCCCACGATTCACGATGGTTAACACTAGAAGCAACCAGTCTCTACCACCACATTCTGAGATGCTGGGAAAAGGAGAATTACCACCTGGTAATCAGATTCAACCTCGTCTCCTGCTCCAATAGGACGAGCAATTCAAGATGCTCATTAACCAAACCCGATTCATTCTCCAGTGGCCGTGATCACCCATGAATCAGAGCCTGTTGAACGATTAATGAATAATACTCTAAATTTGATCCTGGCTTGAATTGACAGTTTGGAGAAAAGATATGCCCTTCAATGGCCGAAGGATATCAGAAACATCATGTGACAGATGTAGGAACGAAATGAGGAGTAGAAACGTGAGGAAGAATTGCGCATACAACGCATAGAACAACATCTCAGGAATGTAGAGACCCCGGTCCACAATGAAAATCGTGGACACCGGAATAGTCATGCAGCCAGGAACGAGACCAGTCTTCAGGCTCATTAGGTCCCAGTTGTTCCCGTGAATTATCCCGGTAATTCGGAGGAATCAATCAGTCGATTTGAAGTTGGAGGCTCATCTCGAGGGGACCTTTGAAATGACAACCCGGTGCATCATGGCAGTAAGAACACAAAAAATGTGCAACCAGAGGTCCCGAATCAACCAATCAATCCCGGGGTGAAGCAGCTGACAAACCAGCCTCAGATGGAGGATCAGAATCCCACTGTTGAAGCTACATCTCGGCTAAGGAAGGAAGGAGAATCCCACTGTTGAAGCTACATCATGTCAGAAAGAGTCAGATTCGTGGTGGCCGATTTCCCTTCACCATACAACATTATCTTGGGAAGACCAACTATTCATAAGTGGGATATGTTGATGTCTACCAAGCACCAGAAGATAAAGTTTGAAGGGAATAAAGGTCAGGTGGTCACAATCTGTAGGGATCCAAAAGAATCCTGACAATGTTACTACAATACTGTTAGGGAAAGTAAAGGCGGCCCGTCTTCACCACCTCGGATACGTTAGGGGGATCTGGTATGCTGGGAAATAATGGAACGACAGTCGGGAAAACCAATAAACATGGTTGAGCTCGACATGAGGGAGAGTTCTGAAGAATGGAGACCAAAACCAGCTTAAGATGTCGAAGAAGTGTAGATCGGGAACCAATCGTGTCAAATCACTAAGATTGGAAAAATGATGGAGGCAAACATTAAGATATAACTCACGGAATGCCTCATAAGGAACCGGGATGTATTCACTTGGAAAGCATCCGAGATAACGGGCATAGATCTGACATTTTGTTGCCACAAACTATCCATGTACCCCGAATCTAAGCCTGTCCAGCAGAAAAAATGGAAGCTCAGCCCCAAAAGAACTCAAGCATTGGCCACGCATATCAAAGAGTTGTTAGTCGAGTTCATATGAGAGATTCAATACACCACATGGTTATCCAATGTAGTCATGGTCTGAAAATCTAATGGGAAATGGAGAGTATGTACGGATTACACTGATCCAAACAAGGTATGTCCCAAGGATGCCTATCTGATGCCGAATATTGACCAACTTATGGATAACTCGTCATAATGTGATGCCTTTTGGGTTGAAGAATGCGGGGGCTACATACCAGAGGATGATGAATAAGGTCTTTGAGCCCCAACTCGGTCGAAATATCGAAGTTTACATTGATGATATGATCGTGAAAATGGTCAATCTGAATGACCATATAAAAGATTTGTAGGAAACATTTGGCGAATTAAGGGAATACAATATTCACTTAAATCCACTTAAATTTGCGTTTGGAGTCTTACCCGGGAAATTCCTGGGTTTTATGTTAACCCATAGATGAATAGAAGCAAACCCGGATAAATGTAAGGCCGTGTTGGACATGCAATTTCCAACAAATAAGAGGTTCAGCAACTGACAGTAAGATTGGCCGCATTAACACGCTTTCTTCCGAAATCAGCAGAGAAGGCGCTCCCTTTCTTTAAGTTACTAAAGAAAGAAGCTATGGTAGGATGGAACCCAAACAACGAGACTGCATTCACCGAGATAAAAAGATGTTTAGCCTCCCCACCTGTGTTGTCGAAACCAGAGCCCGGGGAGATATTAATTTTATACTTATCAGTGGGAGATGAAGCGGTTAGTGCAATTTTGGTAAGGGAAGCCTCCAAAATGTAAAAACCTGTCTATTTCGTCAGCCGGTCCCTTCGAGACTCTGAGTTATGGTACCAAAAGTTGGAGAAGGTGGCTTTTGCCCTCCTAATAGCTGCAAAGAAACTTTGCCTGTACTTTCAAAGTCATACTATCGTTGTTAGAACCAATCAGCCCATTCGACAAGTAATACACAAGCCGGACTTGGCTAGAAGGATGATAAATTGGGCGATACAACTATCCGAGTTTGATTTGAAATATGAAGCCTGACATGCTATTAAGTCCCAAGCCTTGGCAGATTTCATAATGGAACCCACACCGGTTAGCGGCAATATGGAGAACCGTTGGAAGTTGTACGTTGACGGGTTGTCCAACATGAAGGGAAGCGAAGCCGGGGTCATAATTGAAAATCTGGAAGGGGTGGCTATTGAGCAATCTCTTCAACTAAATATCCCAACATCGAACAACCAGGGCGAGTATGAAGCACTGATAGCCGGGTTATTACAAGCGAAGGAGCAGGGAGCAAAGAAGATAAAGGTGTTCATTGATTCTCAGCTCGTCATAGCTCAGATCAAAGGGTGATATCAAGTCAAAGGGCCATTGTTGGCCAAATATTTGACTAAGTGAAGGAGATCATTGTCGATTTTGACTAAGTAACAATGAGCCATATCCCTAGAGAAGAAAATGCAAGGCCGACATCTTGTCGAAATTAGCAAGTACCAAGAGCCTAGGTAACCACCGGACTGTGATTCAGCAGGAGATATCTACACCAACCTGTGTGATGATAAGCTCTATGGTAGAAGACTGGAGGGGCAAAAGAACCAAAAGGGTGTTTTTTTAAAAAATATTTACCGATAAGGTGAGTTTTCAAAACTATTTCCAAATCTGGTGCAAGGGGGGGCCTATATTTACAAATCTGGTGCACTGCAACATGCCTGAATCAGGCATGTTACAACACGCCTAGATTGGGCGTGTTGTAACATGCCTAATTCAGGCATGTTGCAGCAGCCCCAATTTGGTAAATAAGGCCCCCCCGCTCCGCAGTCCCTTCATATCTTGGCTTCCAGTGTTCTCTGTCTCTGCTAAACTGCCATCATTCTGGTATTTTTTTGTTTTTAAGAGATTTTTGAAGGTGTTCTGAGTGACGAGAAGCATGCGTTCGAGTGGTGATTCTGTTCGCGTTTGAGGGATTAGGGTTTGCTGGGCATGGTTAGGTTGTGTTTAGGGTACGGTCATGTGACGATAGTTTGTGGTTAAGGGATTAGGATTTGTTGGGCATGGTTAGGTTGTGTTTAGGGTACGGTCATGTGATGTTAGTTTGTGGTTAAGGGTTTAAGGTTTAGGGTGGGCATTTATGTCTGTGACATTTATGTTTAGCATGCTCGGTCCAACTATTATTTAACGACGTGAACCCCGCAATGAGCGTTCTCTCACCTTGAGTATAGTTTATCCTTTGCAGTGGCTTTTTCTTTCGTGAGTGTAGGCGGAATCCCTGGATCTAGTGACCAGTGAATCACTGATCAAAAAGAAGAAACTTTGAGATTTTGAATGATGGAAGGAAGCTGAGATACATGGTGTGTTAGAAAGCTTATGGGAACCACTGACCAGCAAAAGCAAATCGCC
>PYAF01001153.1:906290-924521 GCA_007407185.1 Glycine tomentella | reverse complement strand
TACTCTGAGGACTATGAGCATGAGCTGATGAAGAAGGTGAATGGGAGAAAGACATGATCAGACGTTTTCTTTCTTGTTGTGTTTTGCTGATGAAGAGTGAAGAGTGTGATTGGTGCTGTGTATATGATGATGGACTTGCCACAAGTGGAAACAACTAATGAAAAACTCATTTTAACCCGTGACTTTATTCGACTCCCCAAGTCAGTCAAGTTGACCTAATTCCTCTTATCTGTGTATATGATGATGGACTTGGCACAAGTCGAAACAATGTACGTCGAGGTTCATGCTTTTAGGGTTTGGGGGGTTCAGGTTAATGGTTAATGATTTACTATTGATCTTGGTTACGTTGATGGGGCAGGCATAGTAGTCCTTGCCATATCGTGAGCTCATTCCGCATGAGCCATGGCCAGAAGGGAACTGTATGTTCCTATTAGAGGGAATAGCGGAATCTTTTCTAGTTGAGAAAGCAGTTTGCGGGGATTAAAGGGTTACTCTGAGGACTATCAGCATGAGCTGATGAAGAAGGTGAAGTAGTTTGCCAAGTTGAAACCAAAATCATGAAACCAACCCTACCCCAACCCTAGCCCAAATGTCACATACCATGCCCACCAAACCCTAAACCATTAACCGCAAACCATCGTCACATGACCATGAAACCTAACCCTACCCCAACCCTAGCCCAAACGTCACATACCATGCCCACCAAACCCTAAACCATTAACTGCAAACCATCGTCACATGACCATGAAACCTTACCCTACCCCAACCCTGGTCCAAACGTCACGTCCCATGCCCAGCAAACCCTAAACCCTTAACCACAAACTATCGTCACATGACCGTACCCTAAACACAACCTAACCATGCCCAGCAAACCCTAATCCCTTAACCACAAACTATCGTCACATGACCGTACCCTAAACACAACCTAACCATGCCCAACAAACCCTAATCCCTCAAACGCGAACAGAATAACCACTCGAACGCATGCTTCTCGTCACTCAAAACACCTTCAAAAATCTCTTTAAAAACGAAAAAAATACCAGAATGATGGCAGTTTAGCAGAGACAGAGAACACTGGAAGCCAAGATATGAAGGGACTGTGGAGCGGGGGAGCCTTATTTACCAAATTGGGGTTGCTGCAACATGCCTGAATCAGGCATGTTACAACACGCCCAATCTAGGCGTGTTGTAACATGCCTAATTCAGGCATGTTGCAGTGCACCAGATTTGTAAATATAGGCCCCCCTTGCACCAAATTTGGAAATAGTTTTGAAAATGCACCTTATCGGTAAATATTTTTTAAAAAAACACCCTTTTGGTTCTTTTACCGACTGGAGGCGGCCAATGATTGATTATCTGGAAAGGGGTATACTACTGGATGACGTGATGGAAGCCAAGAAACTGATACGCAATGCTGCCATGTAGACAATAGTAGATGATGAACTGTACCACAGAGGATTGCATGCCCCAATGCTGGTCTGAGTGCAACCCGATAGAGTTGAGTACGTACTGACCGAGATACATGAAGGCATCAATAGCCAACACATGGGACTAAGGCATTAGCAAGGAAGGCTTTGCGAGCCGGGTACTATTGGCCGACAATGGAGGCCGACTCAGCGAGTCATGTTAGGAAATGCGAAAGCTGTCAGAAACATGCCAGGCTGCTGTGGTATCCTCCCACCGAGTTGTAGTTTATTTCAGCGTCGTGACCCTTTCTTAAGTGGGGAATGGATTTGCTGGGGCCATTTAAGGCAGCAGAATGGCAGATAAAATGGTTGATAGTGGCAATAGATTACCTAACAAAGTGGATTGACGCTGAACCTCTTGCCACCATCACGTCGGCTCGAGTGTAGAGATTCTTTGAACGAAACATCATTTCCAGGTTTGAGATCCCAGGTGAGATCGTAACCGATAATGGAACTCAACTCACTGATAGACATTTTCAGGAAATGATGGTCGAGTTCCAAATTAAGCACCACTTCGCTTCAGTAGAGCACCCACAATCTAATGGACAAGCCGAAGCAGCAAACAAAGTAATTGTTGAAAGATTGCTAAAGCGGACGTGCGATGCCGGCTTGAGTTGGGTGGAGCAGCTTTATTGTGTGTTGTGGGGACACAGAACCATGGTTCAAACTTCTACTAAGGAAACCCCATTCCGAATGACCTATGGTTGCGAAGCCATGATACCGATAGAGATTGGTCAGTTATGTTGGAGATGCAACCACATACTGCAGAAGGGAGAAGAGGAGAATAATGAGGCTCTGGCCATCGAATTGAATCTGATGGACGAGATCCGAGTTGAGGCTCATGCCCGGGATCTGCTAGTGAAACAGCGAGCAGCTGTGAAGTATAATAAGAAGTTGAAGCCAAGACATTTTGAATAGGGTGACCTAGTGCTTCGTACGGCGGATATCAGAAATAAAAATGCTCGAGAGGGGAAGCTAGCAGCTAACTGGGAGGGACCATACCGGATTGCACAAAAACTCGGTCAAGGAGCTTACATGTTGGAAACCCTTGACGAAAATGCCATCAAACGAACTTGGAATGAGGACAAATTGAAGATATATTACAATTAGTTCCAGGCTAGCTGGAAAAAGTAGTAAGCCATATGGCAAAAGAAGATTTTGTTTTTCGTGTTGTAATTTACAATATAATGTGATTCGTGGGTTTCTCTTTTATTGAGTATGAGCCGGGGTACAATAAGTTGTCAACCATGGGTTCATATGGTTCTCTTTCATTGAGATCATGAATCATTTTGTAATCCAATTGATTTAATTGTTAATGAATTCCCTCTTTTCATTTGTTAGAACTAATGATTTCATTTATGACTTATATTTCGTTTATTGAGAGTATGAACCGCGGTACAATAAAGCTTCAACTAGGAATTCATATTGTTCTCTTTCATTGAAAGCATGAGTGGTTATATAATTTGATTGTTAATCGTTCTATGAAAGTATTTGGATCCTTACAAAAGAATCGTTAACTTATCTGTGTAAAGTTGCATAGAAGTTAATAGAATTTACGAGGTACCGCGATCATATCTCGGCAACGATTGATGTGCTACTTAAACCCTGATCAGGTTAGAATGTAGGGCATATAGCTAAGTGATGCCCTACATATAGCATGTTGATCACTGTTGGGATTCAATCTAGGAAACACAACCCGGACAAAGTTACAGTAAAGTTATTTGTATTATACAAGGCTTGGTCGTTGGAACCAAACCAATATTTATTCTGCGTGCGAAGGATATTTTGGCCAAACAATATGAATTCGAACGACTATCAATTCAGGCATATTTAGATGAAGTAATCGAATACGTTATATGAAAATAATTTGTCAATTACAAACAAGTCGGGACTGAACACAGCAATGTTCAAAGGTCTAAAAATAAAAAACAAGTTACAAGTCATTAAACCGGCATCCCGGTCCTTCACGCACTTATGTTGCCGGGGTTTGAGCCTGAACAGTAGAAGTCGCCTCATCTCCATGCGGCAAATCCTCATCCATCGGGATGATTGAATCTTCACAAGGGAATGATGGAGGGATCAATCTGTCGCCATCCACATAGGCTTTAAAGTGCATGCCTGTGGTATTCAGCTCAAGTTCGGGGTTCAGATAATGTAGTTGGTCCAGTGTGTTGTTGAAGCATTCCTCTACCACTATAGCCAAGACTTCCCTCATCTCGGCAGCCTCTAACTCAACCTTATCCAGCTTGGAAACAGCCTCCTTGCACTCCTGTTGGGCTTTTTCCAAAGCAGTCTTCAACTGATTAAAGTGCCCAATCATGAGTGCATGCTTCTTCCAGGTCGTTCCCAAAGCTAGCTGCGCACTCTCAGTGGCATCCAACGCAGCTTGGAGTTCTTGGCGGAGAGAGGCCGTGATGTCTTGTGAGGCAAGAAGCTCTTGATGGGTTTTTTGAGTCTCTTCCCGTGATTCGTGGAGCTCATCCAATAGCTTGTCTTGCCTAGTCTTCAAAGTGGCTAAACTTTGAACCAAGGCGGCACACTTTAAGCCATTTTCTTGGATGACGCTGAGCTCTTTCAGGTCATCATGGGAAAGAAAGCTCAAATCTGAAAAGCACTTCGGAGCCTTGACAAGGCAAACCACTTCCTCATCGACTCCTTTCTCCTAAAGGCGGTCCGGTCCAAAAATTGTGGCAGAAGGAAGAACAGTAGAAGTGCGGAGTGGAGGGGGAGGTTGGGAAGAAGCAGTTCCTGGTGCCGCAGAAGGTGCCAGGGTGCTTTGATCTGTTGGGGTCACCTCCAACTGAGCCACATCCGCAGTCTTTTTTTTCTTTTTACCCCACCCAACGTAGCTAAGATAATCGGGCTGTGGTCGCTTGCCGGGGTTGGCACGCTTCATGGGCGGCTGTTTCGGCTTGGCAGCAGGGTTGGTCGGAACAACCGTTAGAGCAACAGAATCTGCAGTTGGAGCTGGGGCAGCAGGTTGTGGTTCCATATTATCAACTGCAAACAGAAATAAAATGGTTAGAGCAGAGTAAATTGAACGTCACAAATAAAAGTTAGATATGTCCATACTTAATCCAATGGAGAACCCGGAATGATAATTGGAAATATAAGAAGAAATATTCAGCAATCTGTGTGCATCCCTATATGCCTCAATCCGGGTCACTGACGAAGCATCGGAATCTGATAGGTTCGTCTCTTTGAAACGATAAAAGGATGATGGAAATTCATGATAAGTGTGGGTCCAATAGAGTAGAAACTTCCACTCTACATCCTGGGATTCCGGAGAAGAAAGAAAGAAAGGTTGTTTGTCGGATTCGGCAATAACCTTAAAGTATTTGCTCTTGAAATGTTTAAACGATTTTGAATAGACAGTGAACAGTTTACGGTCCGAATGACCCCTGATTGAAGACCATTCCTTTTTGTTGGGAGGTTCCCTACCCGTTCTAGCGGTATGTACAGTAAAATAGTAAAAGAAAAGGTGAACTGTACAAGGAACTCCTAAATGTTGACAGAAAAGTTCAAAGGATCGGATAAAACCCCAGCTGTTGGGATGAAGTTGGGTGAAGCTAAATTTAGGTGGTTCAGGACTTGCATTTGAAAATATGAAAAGGGGAAACGAATACCTAAACGAGTAGTTACATCTTTGTAGAAAAAGAAGAAATTGCGCTCATTCCCTTCCCGGAATGAACATATGGGTTCGTCCGAGTCAGGGGCACGGACACAGAAACCGTCTTGATTTCCAACTGGGAGTGCAGCAATGCTTCCCAGATCTAGATCGGAAAGGGTATGAAGGACTTCATGGGTGACCCATGGAAATTTGTTGGCTAAAGCGGAAGGGGGAAAGTTAGAATGTGACCCAGTAGAGTGAGATTCAACAACTAATGCTGATTGGGAGGGGTCCATAATTACCTACGTCAAAGAAAAAAGACTCAGTTAGTAAAGCAATGACATACGTAGAGAGATATCGACTATGCGAGGTGGGGAAGGATCATCCAAGATGACAATGACGTCCTCAGGCTTCCCGGTATTTGGGCCGGGGAGAGGAGGATCACTCGGCTTCGTAATCCTAATTTTCTGAGAAAGGATTATTTTTGGAACGAGAACCAGGTTGTGCCGGCATAATCCAAGTATTGACTCAGCCTTCGAGTCAAACCCGAATTTTAAAAAATAGGAACTCTCAGCAACACAATCAATGCATGGATCAAACTAGGTCTCAAAGGTGTAGTCCAAGGAATTATTCTATTCTAAGGACAAGACTGGAATTTGAGGTACAAAATTTAAAGTTGAAGGGGAATGATTTCTAGAAGAATTTTCAGGTTTAGAGATTACGGGAATCTTAGGGTTTGAAATCTTGGGTTTATTTGTGCTGGGTTTTTTTGTGCCACTGGAACCACCAGAGGATCCCCATAAGAAATCTTTCTCCCTCTCTTCTTCTGAGAGGGGAAACCCAAATAGGCAATACCTAGTTTTGCGTGAAACTATCTTTCGCACGTGTGCTTCTTCCTCAGGTGTAAGTTTCATTTTAGAAAGATGAAATGAGATTTTGTGAAAGGGCGAAAATGATGAATGAAGAAAATAACTCAAGAACAGAAACAAAACCCAGAAGAAAGAAGGGACAAAGTGAAAGTTGAAAAAATGATGCACGATTACAATATATGATGAAATTGTAAATGAAAGAAAGAAGTTTATGACAGGAAAGATACCTGGTAGAAAAGAAATCTGAGAAGAGTTTGGTGGTGAAATGGATGAACAATAGAGGATAGAACGCGCAAATGCAGAGAAAAGCTGGCAAAGGAAAATGAGTGCATATTACTTGCGATAGGTAATGGGTAGGAAAAATGAGATTTGAAGAAGAATTTGAATTATAAAGAAGAAAATGTAACCTCCAGAAGCACAAAACGACGTGGAGGTACAGTTGGCACAAATGAAACGTCATGAAGGGGCAGAGGAGTAAAATCCATTCAATAGTTGGGGGCAAAAAAGACAGGGAGATCCAAATGTCATGATTGAAGCGTGAAATGAAACGACGACGCATTTACATGCGTAGAATGCACGCTACAGTTATGGATAAGACGTAATGATAGTGTTTCACAATGACCTTCTTTTTTCTAGCTGCGTGGAAATGAATCGACTAAATAAGCCTAGTGAAACAAAACCCCAGGTACCAAATGAACTCGGTGAAACAACACGCCAGTTGGGACAAGGAAATGGATTGGCATGAAGTAGAACCCTGGTAGAGATGGCCGAGGTGAGATAAAGAATACCCCGACATATGATGAACATTGAATGGTCAGCGAGACGGATCAATGATCCCATATGCATCCCGGCTATCGAGAAACCTCTATAAGGGCTTAGTGATAAGGCCCATTAAGGAATCATGGACCGAAAACCCTAACTTAAAGTAGATCGTGGACCTTGTCAACTGTGGAGATCGTGATACCAAGCGGTTAGAGATCTCGGCTGTGATTCTCGGGAAAAATCTACAACTAACCAAGAGGTAAAGTGCAGTATAAATAAGGGATGGTTGCAGATGAAAAAGTACACACATTCTCATTCTCTCTTATTTTCATTCACATTGTGCACACACCTCACCCCACTGGTTGAGTATTGCTTCGTGCATAGTGATCATCTTCTGAAGGTATTTTCTCCCATATAAATACCTTAAGAGAGAGCTTGATCCAACATTAAATTACGAGCATCCTTGCTGGACATTTTTGTTCACAAAACAATGGAACAAATATGTTGTTAGCGAGAAGATAATATTATTGGTTTCCGTGCTCCTATAGAGGGTCGACGTCTATGCTTCTATAACGATGTTGGCATGGAACTCGGACACGTATGTCCGGGTTGACACTTGGAGGCTAAATAGCACCTATTAATGTGGCAATGCTGAAGTGGAGGGTGTCCACGTGTATGGTGACCTTTATGAGATGGCCACATGTCATTTTACTATTTTGGACTGTACAAGATGCAATCATGGTAGAATAATAATATCTTGAAAAACCACACCACTAGCTAATTCAAAACCCAAAAAGCTCCTAAAAGTCTTAAACAGTACATATAATTATGCACTGACCACAAACATGAGTAACTATAGTCCAATGGCCAAATGAAATACAAGTAACTCACATAATATGCACACGTGATTAAGTTGATTTTTAAGAACAATAAAAAAGTAGCCTTAATTAAGGAAATATAGTAATCACATAATATGCACTGGTGAATAAGAAGCAGGGGAAGCAGAATGCTCACCACCACAAGAACAAAGGGAACCATAGAGAAACTGGTTCCCAACTTGGAGGAGATAACCACAAAATATTTCTTCCTCTTGATAAAAAAGCAGATAAGCACAAGTATCCCAGTCAACCATTAAAGAATAACTAAAAGATGAGGTTAATGATATAATGATGCATTGCTATATTTACAAAAAACATTACCAACTTGGGAAGCAATTCTGACGCATTAGGTGGCAGTCTAGCACCATCAACCATCCAAAAAAATTCAGGTGATTCATTGTTATAGATTGTCTTTGAACTAGCATGATTTCAGAGGCTTAACACCAAATCAAATTTCATATTGCAAAGTGAGTATAACTTTGTTCACACATTACATTCTTAAAGGAACAATAAAAGCCATCAAGCAGCTAATTAGACACCCAAACCTCATTAAGTTGGTCTTGGAGAGCCTGTTCGTGGCCTTTTGCAGCTTCAAGTTCTTGTTGGCCATATAAGAATTGGTCTTGAAATTTCTTCCTCTCAGATTTGAAACAAAGGCAGAAATGATGAGAATAAAAAGTGAGTTGGACTGCTTTATCTTAGACACTCAAGTCTGGGAATCAATCATATATAAGAATGGGAAGTCAGAACAATTGCTAGTTAACAGTGCCTGCATAAGCATTGCTTTCTTTGTTTTCAAGATTTTCTAGAAAAAATATTTTAACATATTTAGGCACCAACCTGACATCAGTAGGAGCACGCTCGTTCCTTTTTTTCTCATGATTAACTCCATTGGGTATGCCCTGCATGTTTAAGGATTATGTTTTCAGAAACAAACAAAATAAAAGTTGTATGAAATGACAAAAGAACACCAAAAGTGGCATTCATAGCCTTACCTTGCCCTCTTTCCATTTTATGGGTGTAGTAGTAACCTTAGTTGTTCCTTCTTCAAGGAAGGTATAGGTCTTTACAAGTTTTGTATCCTCAAAATAAGGATTGGCATTGAAATTCTGAACAAAGAACAATTTCAAAAATGGTCGTTATTCAGTTAAGTGAAAAGTTCAAGACATAAACTTCTAAAACCAACAAGTAATTGCAAAAACTTCAGAGGCATACACCCAAGAAAAGAGGAAAAGCAACTTTCAAAGGTGATTGAGTAGCCTGATTTGACATCTTTGAAATCTTCAACCTCAAGAGAACTCAAATACTTAAATATCTACCAAACAAGGGGGTCAGTAACAAATTAGAATTACTCATCAGGTATATGTAACCAAAACAATAACAATATTTTAAGTACTTCTTCGGAACCTTAAAAATAGGGTCCAAACACATTACATGGATAAACAACTCTCAAGTACTCCATTCAAGTAGAGCAAAGTGTTCAAGCAAGAAAATTCCAAAATCAACGACAACCTAAGCTTTTTCTCTAAAGGCTTGTTTTCACATGCATGAAATTCTTGCATATAAAAACTAGACCAGAACACCTTAAAATGGTTTCAAATGCCATTTAAATAACTTCATCCAAACAAAATCAAATCACTTCATAGGTGCAAATTATGGTAGACAAGTCGAAAATAAAACCATCCAAATTTAGTATATGAATAAAGTGCCAGACCTTCTGATCTTCCTCGTTCACAAGATCACCAAGAGCAAGATGGCTCAAAAACTGCACAAGGACAACAACAATAGTAAACCACGCATTCCCAATATCATAACAAACAATAGTTTCACAATTCAATTAATCAATTTCACAATATGTTTATAAAGTATAAACTCAAACTCACAGCAATTAACCAGAAATTGGGAATAGACTTGATAATATCATTCCTCTTATCATAGATGGGATTCCGTATCTCATTGTACTTCTGCTCTATTTCGAGAACTTTGCAACTGGCTTCATACGAAAAAAACTAACAAATGAGAGATAGAGCTAAAGGGGAAACCCTAACGGCTGGATCAGAAAGCATTGTGCATTTGACAAATGCACGACGAAGACCGTGGATGAGCGAGTCAGGCATGCAGCAGAAACGGAAGACAAATTGCAGATAGAGGGAGGCTACTAGGGCACGAGATTGAGGGTCACTGGATTTGAGACCCTTCTAAACAACGTGACCTCACAATGGAGATGAAAATGGTTTTAAACATAAAAATGTTGTCGTTTTAGTTAAATAAAATCTATGTTTCGAAGACGGTCTTGGTTAAAACGTCTTTGATTACACGCATTCTACGACGGGTGTCTTAAGAAATGATGTCATTTTGACGTTTCAAATACGGTTTCTCTATGACTGTCTTTGAAATGTTTGTTTTATTTACGAAACTGCCACCGCACCCTCAATGATGATGGTCTTTGGACAACCGACTTAAAATAGTCATCGTAAAAGGCACTTTATTTAGTAGTGTGATAGTAATTGACAATGAAATACTGCAATAAGCTAATGAAGAATAGTAAGAATTCTTCGTTTATACATGTTCACTCAACCTAAGCTACGTCCAGTTTTCCTTTACCAACAAGTAAAGGCCTCCACTAATAAACTTTGATTACCACAAGTACTCTTCCATGCCACTTCTAGCTTACAAGTATTCTTAAGGCCACTCTTGGCACACCTTTTAGACTCCTCTTGAATCTAAGAACACCTAACTATTATTTTATCACTAAGCCACTCCTAGATTTCCCAAACAAAGCTTTGATATAGAATCAAAGATTCTTTACAACACTCAGAGAGTGGATTTATAATAAGGTTTTTAACTCTCTTTGATACATTGTATACATAAAAGATGGAACATTTTAGGCTCAGTGTGTTTCTCCACAGTTGCTCTTCTTTTCTCTCGTTTCTTAATTCACGACTTTTTGTCTTTCTCAACAGGATGGAATGTTTTTGGTTCATATGTGTTCTTCAATCTTTGATGTCATATTTATAGGCGGAGCAACGCTTTTAATTTCAAAGAGTATCTTGGAAATTGAATGTTATGACCATTGTGCAAATTGATTCTTATTTCTAGACTTTAGCGGATACTACACATTTCTTTCTGATAGGATCAAAACATCCCATTTCTATCATTTATAACTCAGTAGGACCATTAATCATATAAAAGGAAATAAAGGATAATTTCAAGGATATGTTCCTTTTAAAACAAAATCATATAAAATGGAATTAATAGATAATTCAAATAAGTACTTATTCAACTCGTTGTTTGGATGCTTTGAACGAGTGCATCATTCTTCCAGCAAATGAGCTATCCATTTGTGGATAGGTATCTTTTGGTGTTTTTTCCAATCATCAACCCTGTCGAATTACATGCAACAAAGTGGTTAACATAAATTTATATCTTTGTTTTCATAAAAGTTGTAAGAGAGATGTTTAGGTCATCCAGTGATGGATGATCCAGTGTCTAACAGAAACACACATTCACACATACACAAAGGGAGGGAGATACCTTCAAAAATAGTTTCTAAGGTTCTTCTCCTGACCTATGTCCTCTTATTCTAGTGGGCTTTTCTTCATTGTCTCTTCTAAAAATTACATTGTCCTCATTTCTAGTGGGCAGAGCAATAATAGTTTCCATATGGCAGAATTATTTGATTAGAAAATTCTAGAAATACTTCAACCTAGGAAGTACATTGTGGGAAATAGGACATAAAACAACCTTGTTACTAATATGATTAAACACATATAAACAAAACTTTACCTAGACGTGTTGGCTACCAGAATTGGAAGATGTCCATTTTCAACTTATTTTGACTTTTGTTGAGCATTTGCTTTGCTCTTTGAATTCATTGACCCATATTTTTATTCTTGGATGCCGATAAATCCTTAACTTCATGAACAACTTTACTTCCTTTAAAATGATTTGGTCCTTGCAGATATCCGGTTGCTCCCAACTTCCCTACTAATAGCACCACTGACACTAGGATTCCTAGAGACAGATGATGCTACTACAATATCCAAAGAGGAATGGACATTGGACACAACTTTGAAGTTGATCAGAACCTGAAACAAAATTTCCTAATTGGTTATTGCTGGTAACTGAGCCAAAGGTTTGAGTAATGGAGGATGTTGCTGCAACAACAACTGCTTGAGGTTGGACATGTTCTTAATGGCCAGTGGCCTTTGCAGCTGAAGTACTTTTAAATACACTAACTATGGGAGATTCACCAACAAAATCATGACCAAAAGAAGAGCACGAGTGTGAATTTGGAATTTCGTTGAGTGAAAAAGTTTTAGAATGATTAAACCTAGAACCGTTTTGAAAAGATAATATTTTAGAAGGATAACTAATAATCGTTATAAAAATCAGTTCCCCTAAATCTTATCTAAATACATGCAATACCTTTATTTAACAAAATTCCATCGCGTTTTTTTTAAAAAAAAGATGCTTTGGAAATCATTCCAAAAAGCTGTTCTAAAATGTTTTTTTTTTTTTGCAGTAGTGTTTATAATTACATTCTCAATGGGCCTGGGCAACTAAAATATTCTTTTTTTGTTTAGTATGTACATATGTGTGTATGTGCGTGTGTGAATATTTTTTGCAATCCATAATCCTACACCTTTCAATTTCTTATTTTGTATAAAAATAAAAGGAATTATATGTGGTAGATTATTACCTAGTCAAGCAATATTACCATGTGATAAGTCATTTAAAAGCCTTATTGAAGCTTTAAAAAGAAAATTCATGTTGAGGCGATTCACTTCGACGTTACAGATCTTGATACTAATGTCCAGGTGGATGGGAAGGACGTGGAGGAAAACTAGGGGAATGAAGCGATGTGGTGGATTATGATGAGGGGTATCACATTACTTAAAAACTAGAAGGAAAGGGAGTTGCAGAATCCACTCATGTTGAGTTGCTATTAACGGCTCAAGCACATTTGTCATATGCTTGTGAGCAGAAGATGGCGATGTGGGAACTATGTTTGAAGGCCAGCTCAAGGAGTATGTAATTGTCAAATAGGCTCATGGGACACGCTTCTAGCAATTGTGTGAGGGGAGTTCTTAAATCAGGGTTACTTAAAAGTCTAATAGGAGCTCAGGGAGTGAAAATTCTCATGCTAGATTTCTGGTACTCTCGGGCGACAAAGTTGAATCAAGGACGTATGTTGGTTTGACATGAAGGTATTATCTTTGAATGTGAGAGGGTTGAGGGATCTTCTATTATTGCTGCTGGGTTGGCCGTAGGGCTTGCTTCTATTGGACCTAGGGTTGGTCAAGGCACTGCTGCAGGGCAAGCTGTAGAAGGGATTGCACGACAACCGGAAGCAGAGGGAAAAATATGATGTACTTTATTGCTTAGTCTGGCTTTTATGGAAGCTTTAACAATTTATGGACTGGTTGTAGCATTAGCACTTTTATTTGCGATGATGAAAAATTATCATATCCGGTTCTTTCCCCGTAGACCATCCGCATGGGGGTGGTGAAGGGAGGGCCCCAATTGGTAGAAAAAAACCCGTTTTTTCTTCTCCAATCAGACCAATCCCCTTAGGCTGCGGTTCTTCATACGTGCAAAAAGGGGTGGATATGGGTTTTTTACAAAAAGACTAAGTGTATAGAAGTGGGAGTTGATAGTCTGGTTTGCATTTGGGGTGATTCAAATTTTAAATGTTTATCCAAACCATCAATAGGAAGATTTGGTGGTATTTTATGCTTGTGGAATAAAGGGTTGTTTGTCTTGAAATACTCTAGCATTGGTGATGGGTTTATTGGATTTTGTGTTGAATGTGTCAAGTCAGGTGTTATCATGTTCTTTGCTAGCATGCACTCTCCTTGCACAATGGAAGGAAATAGAAAGTTGTGGTATGATTTGCTAATGTCTAAAAGGAAATTTGGTGGACACTACTAAAGAAAATGTCTTTTACGACTGTAGATCAACGACAATTATATAAAAACCATTTTAGAAAATGGAGCGGTGGCATTTTTGTAAATAAATGTAACATTTTAAAGACGGTTTTGTTAAAAGTCTTTGAAAACCCATTATTAAGTCGGTTTCTTCAAGAACCGTCTTTGAAAAAGCATCTTATTCTATTAAATGCATGCATCTCTCTGACTGTGCCCTCTCACATTCTTCACGAATGTTCTCACTTCCCTCCGATGCTCCTAACCCTAAGCCCTAATCTAACTTCCATCCATGGCCTCCACTTTCACGACTCCCATTCCTTTTTCACTGAAGCACTCCATCAATGACCAATACGAATTCAAAAAGGACCAAAATGACTACAACTGCGTGACAGAGTTCAACCTCTCGGGGCTAAAGGTCTTTGTGACGGTGACAAACAAAAATGACGCGTCGTTTGTGCGGGAAAGAATGAGAATCAGCTTCTTCTCGCGCTCGAACTGCAGAGTGTTGTGCAGTGTGAAGGTTCTTCAGAGAGAGAGCATTGAGGTTCGTCGAGATAAACTTCAACATTTTCACTGAGAGAGAGAATGGGGAGCACGACGGGGAACTGCTTCACGGGGAGCGAATTGGTGGAGCTTCTCGTTCGATACCACACTGTCTAATCCTGTTCCTATCAATTTCACTACTTAGTTAGGTTGGTATTATAGATTTTAATTTTAATTTTTATGTTTTGCAGGAGGAAAAGGCTAAGGCCAAGGATTTGTATCCCAAGCTTTTAGCTGGTATGTTTTTCTTCTTTGCTCTTGGAGCTACGGGTGTAGTTACAGCTCTATTCACTTGGGATAAACCCATTTTTTAGAGGTAATCCACTTAGACTTAACTTATCCTTCAAATTGATGTTTGATCTGAGGCCATAATGCTGGCAGGGCTTGCATTCAAGAAGAAGTGGCAGAACAAGCGCAAGGTAGATGGCAAGCCTTATGATAAGCCCAATTTGGTGACTGGTTCCAGTGTGCAAGTATGTTGGGAGAAATTTGCAAGGTATTTTGAGGTGGAGTTAAGGGAAGTTAGGGTGAGAGAAGGCTACTATGTGATGGACCCTGGCAAAGCTGTTGAACTGGTTGATGAAAACATTATTTGTGTTGCTGCAATCTTAGGCTCAACTTACAATGGAGAGTTTGATGATGTCAAGCTCTTGAATGAACTACTGCTAGAAAAAAGCAAGCAAACTGGGTAAGTAACTAATGTTCCACTAACTACCTCTCTTCACCAATTCAAATATTTGTACATATTCCTTTGTCATTTACTAATTTGCTTTATTTGTCATATTATAGATGGGATACACCTATTCATGTGGATGCTGCTAGTGGTGGCTTTGTTGCTTATATATCATATTTGATCTTAATCTGTTTTTTTTTTTTTTAAATCTGACATCTACTTATCTATATTGTGAGAATGATGTTTCCAACTTTGGATTGAGTGACAATATACTGTTATTATGTATATTTTTATTGCAAAGTGCTATACTATTAGATTCATAGATGTCAAACCCATATCTTTTAGATTAGGATAATTGCGTAAATTTAGCCTTTGGATGGGATTGTTGCCAGAGATGATGAAGTGGAACTGATTTGTAGTGTTTGGGCTTCAGATTGTTAAAGCAACAAGAACAAGCTAATGAACATTAGAAATTTCTTAGGAAGTCCTGTAATAATTTCTATTGATTCCATTTTCTGTGAAAATAAACAGTAGTAATTCTTATGATAAAGATAATCCATAAAACAACTGCTGACTTCAGAGCCTTCTTTTGGAAGTGATGAAAATCTGCAGAATGACCATTACCTTATTTCCTTGATGGATGATCAATGATGGGTTCCCATATCCAGTGTTGCTGATTTTAAAAGGGTACGTGTCCAAAGCATTTTTTTCCTCCCAAATGTATTATAATTTTGTAGATGTTTTCTGTTGGTGAGTTCCATGTTAGTCCCTGTTTCTCACTTGCCTTATATGATGTGAATTATCTTGTAGGTCAAGAAGATGAGCACAGACATACCTTTTATCCTTGATGCACTTGAAAGCTCTAATATTGTGGAATTTCCGGCAATTTTGCTTTTCTTGGTTTAGTTATTTAATATTTATTGCATGCTTGTGGGTGTAGACAAGGTTAAGGTTCTCATTAACTCTAGAATCTAGTTTGTTGCATAAAATACTTCCACCCATAAGCAAAATACTGATGGTTTATATTCTTCTTGTTTATCTTTGATACTTAAAGGGGTCAAATCCTAATTGTTAAAATTCACTCTTACAAGTTTATACTTTTAAATTTTATATTTAAATAAGGTGAACCATGAACCTTTATTAATCTTTGGTCAGCCTGTTGTTGTATGTACTTCATTGGTATCTGGATGGTGCATTTTAACTTTTAAGATATGGGAAAACATTCAACCAGACCTTTGCACCGTTTAATGATCTGGGGTAAGATTATATGCTGCCTTTCTGTGTAATAATTTAATCACTTTATTAAAAATCAAGTTAAAAGGGAAGAGGGATTAAAGAGAGGAAAATCATAAATTAAATGATTGGATGTGATTTTTCTACATTTACTTGTATTTAGTATCTATTTATCGTTAAGGTTTATACTTGGTATCTAGTTTTCCCTGTCCCAGCATATCGGAACCTCACACTGCAATGTTTAACTGAGGTATATTCCTCCTTTTAAATGCTCATAGATATGCTTAAGAGCTGAAATTTTTAACATCAATATTCACTTTCTAATAAAGCAGGTGGCAGTCCTTCAATTTGGGAATTATTATGATGTGCAGTATGTCAAGATGTGTAATATATTCCTCCTTTATATTTAATCTTTGCATGTATTTCTATGGAAAGTGACACAGATAATGCACTTAGGACATGCTTAATATCAGGGAGTACATGGATCTTTGTTTGCAGGTGATCATTAAATTAAAACAACAGTCTTTTAGCTTGACTCTCTTCTAATTCATGGGGCAAAGTTCTCCCACTAGCTTCTAGATCTTGTTTCTTCTTTTAATTACTTTTTCACCTTAAATTTCAGGTATGGTATATCGTTGGGCCTAAATACCTTTGGTGTTAAGTATGTCATCAACTTCGCCAAAAAAATGTAGCAAACTCGAGGTTCGTGTGCATGTATCAACAGGTTTGTATCAATTTATGTTTAAATCAACCTCAATTAATGGTTAGAAAGTGAACATTAGCTTTATGAAATTAAGCTTTGGTCCGTTGTCTACAATTCCAAATCTGGGCATGTTTCTGCTGCTGACACAAAAAGAAAAGGCAGAGGTCCTTCCAAGAAATTAAGCTTTGGTTCTGAATCTCAGGAAGACATGGGTGCTCTCATTTTAGGAGCTTTCATTTTTTTGATGCATTTTTACGCCACAGCTCTCTCTCTCTCTCTCTCTATATATATGTGTGTGTGTGTGTGTGTGTGGTTGATAAGTGTTGTCCCCATTTAATCTTCTTTTGTCTCATTTATTTAAATGTTGTACAGGAATATCTTCAGAGTGTGTTTGGATGAAGTATTTTAAAATTTCTAAGAATTTGAAATTCAGAGAAATTGAAATGCATCAATTAAAATTCTTGGATTTTTAAAATTCCTTGTTTGAATAAATCACTTTAAATTCCTTTAATTTGAAATTTCTTGTTTGGACAAAACAATTTAAATTTCTTATATTTTGAATTCTTTGTTTGAATTAAATAATTTCAATTTATTTTATATTTCATTTTTTTGGATCCAATTATATTTTAAAAATATAAATGGTCATATAAATGAAAATTATTATTTTTATAATAATTGCTTTAAAAATCTATATATATTCTTGTCCAATTATATTTTAAAATATAAATTTAGAACTAAGGCATAAAAAAATATTCCAACAAAAAAAATTAAAAACGATGATTGACTACCTTAACATATTCATTCCATGCAATTTCATTTTCAACAGTAATCATGTATTTTGTGCTATCCCAGTCAAATCCGCTTTGACTAAGAATATCACTCACAATTCCATACCATGTTCTCCAAAGCTTAAAACGGTTCTTAACGTTATCTGCCATGAGGTGAACTCCAAAACGCTTGGACAAAATTTGAGTTGCAGTACTATATGCTACTGCTTTCCAATTTGCATCACCTTTATTCCCCAAATTTCTTTGATCTCTAAGCACGACAGCTAGCACATGCTCCATTTCCAAATCCCATGCGAAGTAACTTCTTGCGTCCTCACTAGCCATCTTTCTTTTTCCACTTGACTTGTTCTTCACATTGCTTGATTCCATTTCTCTAGATCAAAAAATAATAATCTCACATATATAATTGTATATATATAAAGGTAAGATATGTCAAATTAGCATTTTACGAAAGTATTGTAACACCCTCACATTTAATACATATTTGTGAGTTTTCTCATTAAAATATCAATATGCACTTCTATTTTATAAAAATGAGTTCAAGGCAAAATGACGAAAATGCCCCTAGGAATTTTGTAAAATGACCAAAATACCCTTTACCCTAAAAATAGCCAGATAATTTTGGAAATCCTGTAGGAACCTGAGGAAAGGATAATATATCCGTAGAGAACAAATTATCAACAAAGAAGATGACAAGAAATCATGAATTACAATTTCTAGAAATTTTAATGGAAATTTTGAAAAGAGCTCAATACAGACTAACTCGAGTATCTGAA
>PYAF01001153.1:881550-901167 GCA_007407185.1 Glycine tomentella | reverse complement strand
ATTCCAGTTGATGGTACATGTATATCCAATATCCAATGCTTTATATTTGTCACCTTGTCTTTGGGGAAGAGATCAATTCACCTTAAACTTTACATACTACACTAATCAATTCACCTTAAATTGGAAGAGATCAATCCCCAATTTAAATTGTGAACCTATTTGTCTACGGTAGGTCAATGTAAAAGACGGTTAATTAATCAGGGATTAAGCTTCTCAACCTTTCATTTGCAACCGCACCTAAGCAAACGACATTAAATAGATAATTAAATAACACACAACACTCCCAACCAGCTGCAAGCCTGCAACCCAGTCACAGGACCTCATGCAATGTTTAAATTTTGAATTGTCATTAACTCTTGCCACAACTACCTAGCTTCACAGCATATCCTTCTCATCCCCACAAATTGATTCCAAATTTCCAATTACAACAAACACAGACAACCTATCTAACATATGATGTCCTCTTTCTTATCACAAGAGTAAAATAACACTAATCACACAGAATTGAAGAAAATTGTCAAAACTTGAGTAAAATAATACTTAATTGTTGAATAGATTTTGGCTGAAATGTAAAAATCACTACTTTTTCCTGAAAAAAATAATATACTAATTGAATCCTTTTCTTGTACATTCAACTTAGTACCTTCACAAACTACATGGATCTAAAAAATTTGTATCCCCAAAGAAAATTCTAATTTTATTCTTCAGATTTATTTGCCATATTTATGATGAAACACATTATACAACAAACGTTAGTACAACCTCAGGCAAAAGGAGGGCACGGGGAAATTAGGTAGAGTATGTTTTCTTCACATCATAAATTAAACTCGAGCAATATAAACTTCAAGGATTAAAGCTCAAGCAAACTATTATGATTATGACCATCTACTAGAAACAGTAACTGCAGGACCAAACCTTTATGCCAAAACACATTCATCAACATTTAAAAGAAAACAAAGGTTTAAAACTGGCAACCATGAAGTGGCAGCAATGTATATTGTTTGAAACAACGTACTAATTAAAAGAAAGTGGTAAAAAAATAATAGCATTTTATTATATTTCAATAATGATACTAAACATAGCATTACATGAACAACATCTTGTGGTAAACTACAGTCACCAAAGTCAATAAAAGCATAACCAGGAGGTCTCCTTGCAACACATGCTATATAAATAACAATAATGATATAATCTAAGGAAGTATAAAGGATACAGAGTAACAAGAATAATCTACAAATATAGTATGTCTAAATCAAAGGAAACTTAGGAGCGATACTAATAAGAAGAATTGGCAATTTATAAATATTCAACCTTCCCCATCATTCAAATGCATGTGTTAGCTACAACATACCTGTTTAAAGGACTCTCCAAGTTAGGCTCTGTTATTAGAAAGCAAAATTGCACAGGCTCTTTTATTAACTTATCTCTTCACCTGTCAAAGAAGAGGGATCCACGAAAAGGGAAGGTAAAAATAATCAAATAAAATGACAAATATTTCTCATTATCCTGAACTTTCTTACCAATACGAGTGAAGCATTAGCCATGTCTCAATAATGTTTCTTATAATTATGAGCTTGAATAAAAGGGGTTTCTATTTTAAAGTAAAAATGGCTGATAAAAGGGGTTTGAGGAGCTAGAAGAAAATAACCCTACTCAAGACAAACAGGTCACATACAAAACTCAAAACACAAATTGTCGATTCAAACTTGAAACACAAATTGATGAAACAAAGACAAAACCTAGATTGCGAGACTGGTGACGAACCTGTTACAAACCACCGTGAGAGAGAAAGCGAAGTCTGAACGGAGAGAGAGAATGTACTCTGAATGGAAAAAGAGAGAATGAGAACAAAAATGAAAACAACTTAGGAATCGTGAGAATGAGAAAGAACAAAAATGAAAACGAAGAAAGCAAGAACAAGGAGTGAATGAAATATTACCTCAGCGAGAATGAGGATGCACAATTTGGTTGAGAGAGGAATGAGTTTGAGAGACAGGAACGGGTGTGAGAGAGGAAGGCACCAGAGGAAACTGAAAGCAACGAGTGAGAGAGAGCGAGAGTTAAGGAGAATTTTCAAATTCTCTAGTTTGAGTGAGTAATTACAATTCCTCACTTTCAGTTAAATTAAATTTCTATTTAAAATTTCTTGAATTTTAAAAATTTTAAATAAAATATCCAAACACTAAATTTTATCTTAAAGAAACATAAATTCTTGATTAAATTACTTTCCCCAATTAAAATACTCCATCCAAACATACTCTCAAGGAAATCTAACTTGGCTTCAATACATTAAGGTCCCCTTAATAACTTTGGGATATGAAAGTAATTATGATGTTTTTGTCCAAGCTGAGGGTGGTGGCCTGTCTGGTCAGGCTCAAGAAATCTCTCTTGGCATTGCTCGTGCCTTGCTGAAGGTGAGTGAAGATCGTAGAGCACCTTGGGGAAAACATAAAAGGAGGATACATATGACTTGGGGAAAAAGAATCATGTAAAGTTAAATCACTGTTTTTACTTTTGTAGCCTAACTTGTTAATTTAATGACTGAAAATATGAATTTGTCACTTGAGTTATGCTTGGGGGATTTTTTTTCCTCATAGATTTAAGGACTTAAAATATTCCAATGAAGCCTAACTAAACTGCATTTTGTGAATTTGAAAACAACTGATATTATCTCCATATGAAATAGTAAAGTTTTCCCATTTAGTTGTTTGGGATTTTCTTCAATTGAGCATCGTGGTTCACTAGTCCCAGAGTGTCTGCTGAGGAACTGGCTGATTTGAAAAAAAATGCTTCAGAAAGAGACTCATCTAAGAAAACCTGCTGAAGAGGAAGTAAACAATCTGAAGATTCAAGTGGTTAAACTAAAAAAGTCAGAGGTTTGTTTTCGTGCCTCCAATGTTTATATTTTTCATTTGCATGTCCTCTTCTCTCCTTGCTGGTATCTGGATTAATTTTACACTGAAATGCTTATTGTAATAGGCATCAGGAAAGTTAGAGATCTTAAAACTTCATAACATGTTGGAAGATATGGAATGTCAAAAAGAGAGACTTGAAGGACAAATAGCAATATTACAAAGTCAATTGTTGCAGTTAAGTCTTGAAGATGATGAGGTAAGCTGTATAGAAAGTGTACAAATGCCTCAGTTATTTGGCTTTTATCTAGCAGATGTTTCATAAAAATATTAGCACTTTTGCATTATTATTTTTCTTCCCTCTCATGGTTTTCAATGTGGAAGAAATTAGTTTACAAGTTTTTCTTTGAAATCCTGAAATTAGTAAATTATAGTACTATTTAATATCTTCAATTCAGCTTGGGCTAGATATGACTATGTAAAAAAGTGTCTATCTCCTTTTTTTTGTCTATTTTTGCTCGAAAATCATATTTTTGCCTTTGGGATTATGGGAGGCAATGGCAACTTCAAGCACTTGACTTTGGGCTATATTTTTGGTAGGCTGAACCTGAAGGCTAACATGTTGGTTTCCTCCTCTGTCATAAGTCATGATTTATGTCCATTTTCATCTGTGGGAAGACTATTTGTTGGTTTATGGACCAATAAAGAAGCTATGAATGAACTGTTTGTGTCCCTATGATAGCTATCTACTGGAAACATGTACATTGATATTGCAGAAAAAGTTGATACTGTAGATATAAATGTAACTAGGTGAAAAACTTTAGCATAGTTTACCCCCCCCCCCAACTCGTTTTTCACCAGCGGGTTTCGTTTCTTTCATTGATGGTGGAATTGGAAAATTGACCTGCTTAAATAAAATTGAATCGAGACCATGTAAATGAAAGCAAACCAACCAAGGTTGTTTGTAACACCTCAACTTACAATCTTGTTATTATTGGTTTTTAATGAAAATTCTTTTCAACTTACTTAAGAGCACCCAGTTGAATATAACAAAATTTTGCCAATAACTGACACTCCAAGAAAATTTCATCACTGAGTAATATTTATAAACCTGAAGCAACATATAATAAGAGTACAAACTGACACTGGTTCTATTACATAGTACAAATAACTAAAACACTCTATAACAAAAGAATACATTTTCAAACAAAACATCTTCAAACAAAATCCTCTTCCTGTAAGCAGCTAGGCAGTCTCTCTTTATTGTTCATCTGCTCACCCGAATGGAAATCGAGGTCATAGCAGGTTTCAACCACAGACACAAAACACAGGGTAAGTTTATAATAAACATAATTTAAGCAACAGATTATATTCAGTGCACAATTATTTATAACAACGTCCTCAAATTTCAATTCTAATTTTATATTATGCATGATTCTTCCAAACTCTCAACATCATGAACATGTGGTACCAATTGTCAAGATAACCCCATCCCAGTGGCATAGAACTTCTTCGATCAGTCAGGGTCTCCCGGTGTTGCACAGGTTCTCACCCACAGTCATGTGATCATCTTTTGCCTGAACGCACAGACTCTGTTCCTGCAGCTATCTGACACACCTCCTCTCTGAGGCACACCTCCTCTCCAAGACAACTCTATGAGATACATGAGACTGATTCACTTATACATATCTCATTCATTTTATAAACTCGGATATATTTTCAACATCAGTCTCCAATCACTGTCTCACATAATTTACTTAGAAATTCAACATAAATCATGTACAGAACTCAACTTATTACTCATGTACGGAAACACAACATATCATTCATATACAGAGATTCATAGAACACTAAGCAAATATAAAACTTCATTCAGGCACTCAATCATATAACTATAACTTAAATCCAACAATTACTCAGAAAGTCATACTTCACAGAACTTCAAACACTTATTCAAACATAAGTAACACTTAAACTATCCTTATCATAAAACTTCCCTATTCATACCTGATAACTCCTTACAAAGCTTGACAAGCTTTTCCTAAAAGTGCTAGCCTTCTACACGTGACCTTAAGGGAAGTGGAGCCTCTTGTCACTTAACTTATGCCTTGAAAAGGAAAGGATAAAAATGAAATGAAAGAGATGGGAGGGAAAGAGATTCACGTGGGGTTTGGTGGAAAAAGGGAGTCTTGAAAGTGACTTCCACTTAAGGGCCCTCCTCTCTTTATATAGGGTTTGGAAAGTGATAGAATATTTAAAGACATAATTACCCTTTCTAATTAGTTACTCTTATTTGGTTCCATTAGAACTTAGTTTCATCTCATTCCATTACATCCTAACTAAACTCATAATTACTCTTCTAAATATCTTTCATCTTTATAACAAAAATCTCCTAAGTCACGAGGACTCTCTGCCAAGTGTCCTCCACTTGTCCCCATGTATTTAAGTCATGAAATCTCCTCCCTTCTTACTCCCTCACTCACGTGGCCATCAAGGGCAAAGGAGAGAAGATTTTTCTTCCTTTCATGCCATCTTGTACAAATATCTTTCAAGGTTATGATGGCTTCTTATCCCTTCATTAATGGTGGCTTACAAGTGGATAGATATTTCTTAAGCTTTCATGATTGCACCTTATCACTTTAATTCATGAACCTTAAGATATTTTTCTACTCATTATAACTCATCAATTTTGAATAGGACAAAACCACCTTATCCCCCTCCTTTCCTTTCTTCACATGGGTACCATGGCCAAGGGGGAAGATTTTTATCTTCCCTTCCTCCTTCTACATCACGTTTTGGTTTCCTTTAAAGAGGAAAAAATTGTGTGGTTCTCCTTTTGTCCATATCTCATCTTTCATGAAGAGGAAGAATTCAATTCCAAGTTGTCTTCACACATGGCATTCATAAGAGGAAGTAAAGTTCAATTCGAACTCTTCTGCCTAAAGGATAAGATTAAATAATAGAACTCTAGAGATTTCCAGAAACTGACTTCAGTTATAGTACAAATAGCTCACAAACAGTCTATATAGAGTGCTACATAGGCTTTACATACAAGACTGCTCTATCTTAATTCTGATTGGTCCGTTCTACTTCTGGCCATCAAAATTACTAAAACATTTTATTAAATAAGTCTGTACATCCTACAATTGAGAGAAAATTTCACAGATTCTACTTATCATTTTTCCATATTTTTTTGCTGCCTAAATTCTCCTGAATAAATTTTCAAAGTTATTACCGTATAAAATTCATAGAAATTCTATTCTAAGGTTTTTCTATCACAGCTGTATAGTTTCTAACTCTACAAATTATTCTCTATCATATGAGTCCTGTCTCACCTTATTCTGCTTCAGTTTGAAATTTCTAACTTATACAGCGTGTACCGACACTGTCCAGGAAACAATCAAATCTGCTGCAGCTTTGCAATTTTCCATGTCAAACTTCTTTAACATTTCCATGCAATACTTTGATTGACTAAGAAAAGTTTCATTCTTCATTTGTTTAACTTGAAATCCTAGGAAGAATGTGAGCTCTCCCATCATAGATACCTCAAATTCTTTCTGCATACTAGCTGAAAATTCTTTACACAAAGAATGATTAGTGGAACAAAAAATGATATCATCAACATAGATTTGTACCAAGAGTATATCTTTGTTTCTTCTTTTGATGAAAAAAGTTTTGTCCACTTTTCCTTTTGTGAATGATTGATCAAGCAAGAACTTGCTCAACTTCTCATACCAAAACCTTGGAGCTTGTTTCAATCCATATAATGTTTTTCGCAATCTGTACACATGGTTAGGATATTGATGATCCACAAAACCAGGAGGCTGGTCAACATATATCTCTTCATCAATGTAACCATTAAGAAATGCATTTTTTACATCCATTTAAAACAATTTAAAGTTCAACATACATGCATATGCAAGAAGTAATCTTATGGCCTCTAGTATAACAACTGGAGCATACGTTTCATCATAATCAATGTCTTTCTCTTGGTTGTAACCCTTTGCAACCAATCTAACTTTGTTTCTTATTATGATGCCACTTTCATCAAGCTTATTTCTAAAACCCACTTAGTGCCAATAGATGTGTGAGTAGAGGGTCTAGGGACTAGTTCCCAAACATTATTTCTTTTAAATTGATTTAATTCCTCATGCATAGCAATTAACCAATGTTCATCTAATAAGGCTTGTTCAATATTACTTGGTTCAATTTGTGATACAAAACCCATAGTGCAACAAAGATTTCTTAAAGAAGATCTAGTAGATACTCCCTTAGATACATCACCAATTATATTGTCCAATGATAAATCTCTTAAGGTCCTCTAATCTATGTGTTTAGGTGTGGCTGCTTCTTGACTTGAATTTTGTTGTGCTTCATCTTCTTCTTGCTTACTTGCTTCAATAAGCTGCTGTCTTTCCTCTTTATTCTCTGCATCATTGTCACTTAACTCTTCTTCTAATGAAGGGTTAGATTCATGACACACAATATGCACAAATTCTTCAATACACAAGGTTCTCTTGTTGAAGATCCTATAAGCCTTACTTTGCAAGGAATATCCAAGAAAGATGGCTTCATCAGCTTTTGAATCAAACTTGCCAAGATTATCTTTGCCATTGTTTAAGACAAAGCATTTATAGCCAAATTCCTTAAAGTGGGAGATGTTTGGTTTTCTTCCTTTATAGAGTTCATAAGGGGTTTTCTTTAAAATAGGCCCTATGAGAATTCTATTAAGAGTATAACAAATTGTACTCACAGCATCTGCCCAAAAATGCTTAGGTAATTTTGTTTCATTTAGAAGAGTCATTGCTCCTTCTTCAAGTGATCTGTTTTTCCTCTCCACAACACCATTTTGTTGCGGTGTTCTTGGAGCTGAAAAATTGTGATTAATTCCAAAATCTTCACAAAACTTTTCAAAGTGTTCGTTTTGGAATTCACCACCATGGTCACTCCTAATTGAAATAATATTACAACCTTTTTCATTTTGAATTAACTTTGCTAGTTTCTTAAAAGCTGAGAATGCTTGACTTTTGGATCTAATAAGCAATGTCCAAGTGTATTTAGAATAGTCATCTACTATAACAAGTCCATAGTAATTTCCTCTTATGCTCATAGTTCTTGAAGGTCCAAACAAGTCCATGTGAAGCAATTCAAGAGTTCTAGAAGTAGAAATCATGTTCTTACTTTGAAAAGAGTTTTTAGTTTGCTTTCCTCTTTGACAAGCTTCACAAATTTTATCCTTCTCAAACTTAAGCTTAGGTAGACCAATTACTAAGTCTTTTCTTACTAACTTGTTGAGATGATGCATATTAATATGAGATGTTCCCCTATGCCATAACCATGTTTCATTTACTTTACTCATTAAGCAATCAGTTTTATGTATGAATGCATGATCAATGGACATAACATAGATGTTACCCTTTCTTTTACCAATGTGTGCAACTTTACCATTTTTGCCTTCTTGTATCAAACAAGTCTCATTGTTGAAGGTGACTTTGAAACCTTTGTCACACAATTGACTAATTCTTAGTAAATTGTGTTTCAGCCCTTCAACATAAAGCACATCCTTGATCTTAGTGGTTAAGCTATCTCCAATGTTGTCTTGCCCAATAATTCTGCCTTTATTATTGTCCCCATATGTAACATATCCTCTTTCTTCAAGTACTATATCTATGAGCATGGATATGTCTCCAGTCATGAGTCTAGAGCATCCATTATCTAGGAACCATATTGATGATTTTGCTCTAAGACACATCTGCACAAATCAAATTAAAAAGAGAAATAGGGTCCCCAATTTAAGTTGGGTCCAAAGGGGTTAGTTGCTTTCTTTCATTTCTCAACCCATTTGCATTCACCATTTGGAACATAAAACCTTCTAGCAAAGGACTTATATGAAGTATGACCTTTTAACATACAATAATTGCAAGTTAGAGATTTTGATGTTCTAGCATGAGTAAATTTATGATAGATATTTGGTTGATTGTGTTGTCGTTGGTACTTATGTTTTGGAGGTACAAACACCAGCTTACTTTGAGCTCTAGCACCATGTTTATATCCCAAACCATAAGTATTACCAGCATATTTTTGAACACTTACATTTCATCTAAGTTACATTTGCCTTTGTAATATTTTCTTAGCAAATCAACCAAATAACTATTTTCAGTTTGCAAGCTCATATTTTCTTTTCTTTTACTCAGCTTGTACTCATCAAATTCTTTTTGCAATTCATTGTATTTATCAACCTTAGAGTTGGCTAAGGAGCATATGCATCCATTTTCCTTGTAACTTAAAAGAAGCTTGTCATGTTCTTCATTCAATTTACAAAGTTCTTCTTGCAATTCAACAAGCTTGGATACATGCCATCTTAAGCCACTCTTAAGCTTGTTTGCTTTTGCTAGTTTCTGAGCTTCACAATGCATTTCATGAAAAGCATCAATTACATTTTCAAATTCAGAATTTACCTCTAATTCTATACTAGATGTTTCTTCTTCTTCACAAATGGTAGATGTAAGGCATAGATGAGCTTCAACTTCTTTTTCTAAAGAGGATTCAGAACTTGTGGACTCATTATCCTCCCAAGCAACATAAGCTTTTCTAGGCTTTCCATCCCTTTTTGATCTCTTCTCATCTTGTGGCTTCTTTGCTAATGAGGGACATTCTGACTTTATGTGTCCTTGCTTTCCACATTCAAAGCAAGTGATGGAGGAAAGGTTGTTGTTCTTGTAGGTGTTGTCATTTCTTTTCTTTTGTTGTGATTGTCTTCTGTTTTTATTCTTCCTCAAAAACTTGGTAAACTTCCTTACTATGAGATTCATATTCTCATCATCATCATCTTCACTTGAACTATCATCTCTTTTAATCTTTGAAGGTGCAGCTTTTAATGCTATACTCTTATGCTTTTTATCTGCATCTTCACCATGAGTTAGTTGAGATAATTCAAGTTCATATTCTAAAAGCTTACCAAACATGGTTGCCATTGACATCTTTGATAAATCCTTTGATTCTTTAATGGCTGTGACTTTAGGCTGCCAATCCCTTTTTAGACATTTGAGAATTTTGATGTTTAGCTCTTCTACATCAAAAGTTTTTCCTAGCCCAAGCAAGTGATTGATAATGTGGGTGAATCTAGTTTGAAGCTGTGAGATGTTCTCATCATCTCTCATCTTGAACATTTCATATTCATGAATAAGAGTGTGTTATCTTGATCTTCTCACATCATCAGTACCTTCATGTGTAACTTCAAGTAATTCCCACATTTCTTTGGCACTTTTACACCTAACAGTCCTGAAAAATTCATTGAAAGATAATGTAGAAGTTATCATATTCTTTGCTTTGAAATCATATTGAACCATTTTCTTTTCTATTCAGACATGTCATCCCATTCTTTTGGTATTGAATTGCCATCAACAATCTTGGTAGGAATGAAAGGACTTTTCTCAATACAATTCCAAGCACCCAGGTCATTTGATTGGATGAAGATTTGCATCCTATTTTTCCAAAAGTTAAAATGTTCTCCTTCAAATAAAGGTGGTCTATTCAATGAGGCTCCCTCCTTGAATGTTATTTGATTAGTATTCATTGTCAAAGATTTTAGAAAGATCTTGAGCAAATTACAAGAACCATCTTTTGATACCAGGTGAATTGGTTTTACCTCAGAGTTTTAAAATTTTCTTTCAAAATTTCTGACAGCAAAAGACTTTCAAAAGGATCTTTATCGTTCAAAACCAATTTGAAAAATCAATTTACTTCACCAATCAAACCACTCTTGTGCTATAACCAGATTTGTATAATGAACAAATTCTATACTTCAAGAGTATATTGTAATACAAACAAAATCTTAAAACACACAAGATTTATACTGGTTCATCTCTCAACCCCGGAGGCTACATCCAGTTTTCTTCTAACCAAATCTTGGCCAGAGTTCCACTATAACAAATATTTGTTCTTTACAAGCTTACAATTGATCTCTCTTACCGACCCTAGGTTAAATTCAAAAAATATACCCTATAGACTTTTCAAAAGATCAAGAACCAGAGATCCCCTCTCTGTTCTTCCCACTAGAAATCCTTTCTAGACAAAACTTTAAAGAATACAAATGTTATACAGAAAATACAACACAAAACAATACAAATATCAAACAAAAATATCAAGCTTGAAGTTCAACAAGGATATCACCTTTTAATCCTCAGCTAATTCAATAATATCAATGATTCAAACAATCTGAGAATGTATGCAATAGATGATTAAAACTCCTTTCTTGAATCTTTCTTTGACACTAGCTTGAACAAATCATTAATTTGAATATTTTGACTAGAAACACATATAACTCTCCATGATACACATGATCTTTGATTTTCTCACTAAAATTAGCCTTGAATATTCTTGAGAACTTTAGAAAGTGTTTATCACTAGGTTTGGACGAGTATCTCTGAATTTTACTTAATTAAAAACTCAATCCAAGCTGTCCTATTTATAAAAAAATAGATATATCTAATTGTAATTGATTAATTCGTCAATGTAATCGATTATTTTCACTATTGTAATCGATTATCTTGATCTGGTTTAATCGATTAATTCGTCAATGCAGAAGCTTATGTAATCGATTATATCTCAAGATAATCGATTATCACAAAGAATGTTCAATTCTATGTAAAGCTTATTTAATCGATTAGGAACTAGTGGTAATCGGTTAAAATGTTCATAAGGCAAAATCCAGAAACAATACACATGCATTTAATCGATTATATCACTTATGCCATCGATTAAAACAGTGAGAAATAGTTTTTTATAAAATCCTAGTTGCCTTTATGAATTTCTATCTAATTACTTATTTACCATATGATAATGTTTAATCAGATGAATGTATGAATGCATGAATCATCAAAAGCTAATGAGGATTAACAGGCTTTATCAATTGAACTAAGCTTTAACAAAAGTTACATATGCCATCAATTTGATTGGGCATGTAAAAGATCAAAAACTTTTAAGCTTCATACTTCTTGATCCCTTTGCTTCAGCTTCATCAAATCTAACAGAAACTACGACAGTTCTCACCTAAGAACCGTCTTAGAAAGTCCCTTACTACAACGGTTGTTATCCAAGAATCGTCTTAGAAAGTCATATTCTAAGCCAGTTATTATCAAACAACCATCTTAGAATGTCACTTTCTAAGACGGTTATATGCAAACAACCATCGTAGTTTCCCTTGCTTTGTTTTTTTAAAATATTTTTGATAGAAAAGAAGACGGTTGTTTGCAAAGACTATCTTAGCATATGACATTCTAAGACGGTTGATACCTTAAAACAGTTTCTAAGACAGTTCTTAGATAACAACCATCTTAGAAAATCATATACTACAACAGTTTCTAGATACAACCATCTTAGAAAATCGCTTTCTAAGACGGTTGTATGCTAACAACCGTCTTTGAATGCGACTTTCAAAGACGATCATTAACCGACATCATAAATGTTACTTATCAACGACACCTATAACAAAGATAGTTGTTGAACCAACATTGAAAGGGGTAAACAACTGACATAAAAAGCATACTCTGTAGTAGTGGGAGCCTAGTTGTGTCAGGGGAGATTTCAATGCTCTAGTGGATAGTAGGGAACGTAAAGGACGTGGTGAGGTGAGTCAAAATCGGGAGCATGTGGAGTTCCAAGAATTTATTTACGATGTGGGACTCAGATTTTCCAGTGATAGGTAAAAAGTTTAATTGGTTTAGTATGGATGGTGGGGCCATGAGTAGATTTGGCTAGTTTCTTTTGTCATATTGTTTGATTTAGATGTGGAGGTTAAGTTCTAAGTGGGTAGGGAACATGGACGTGTCAGACCATTGCTGAATATTTTTAATTTGAAAGGTAACTCTATGAATAGAGGTCCCAAACCTTTCAATTTTTTAATTATTGGTTGTACTATCCTGGGTTTTCCTTTTTGGTGAAGAAATGGTGGTCTGAGTTTTAGGTGGAAGGAAAGCTTTTGTTTGTGTTTAAGCAAAACTTATGTATGTTGAAGGAGAAACTCAAAGGGTGGCATAAAGAGGAATTCAACAAGATAATTGGGGATATTTCCTTAATTGTGGATAGGATGGATGATATTTGAAATACAACAAATCACATTAAAAAGGGGTTGAATAGTGTGTTAGTCAAAATATAAAACCTTTTCGAAATGAAGGATGTTATAATAGACAAGTTTATAGAACCTTTGTCCAAAGACAAAAGGTGGAGTATCGTCTAATGAGATGTAAAATTTTGTTTTCAGTAAAAACCTTGTGTGCAAGGTGTGATATTAATGGACAATGAAATACTTTATAAGTTAATGAAGATAAGTAAAAATAATTTGTTTTATATTGGTTCACTCAACCTTGATTACAGCAAGTATTTTTTCCTGCCATTTCTAGATTAAAAGTATTCTCAAGGCTACTACTAGCACAATCCTTAGACTCCCCCTGAATCTAAGAGCACCCAAGTATATGTTTTCACTAAGCCACTCCTAGCATTCACAAACAAAAGTTTGATATAGAATCATATATTCTTTACAATTCTCAGAGAGTGAATTTACAATAATATCTCTCACTAATACTTTGTATGCACAAAGGATTGACTCTCTTACACTCAGTGTTTCTTAATAGTTGTTCTTTTTCTCTTGTTCTTATTTCACGACTCTTTTTCTTTCTATTTATGTTTGTCAATGTTCTTCAATCTTTGATGTCATATTTATGGGTGGAGAGACGCTTGTAATTCTAGACAGTGTCTTGGGAATTGAATGTTATGACTGTTGTGCAAATTGATCCTAGTTTCCTGAATTAAGCGGATATTGCACGTTTTTTGTCTGATAGGATCAAGGCTTTCCATTGTTGTCATTCATAACTTAATATGATAGTTAATCATATAAAAGGAAATAATGGATAGTTTTGCAGTTATGTTCCTTTTAAAACAGAATCATATAAATTGGAATATGTTAGCTATAAGGAAGATGAAGATAAGGAATCAAGAAGAAGAAGAAGAATGCAAGTTTTGATATTTTACATGCCCACTCAATTGATGGAATTTGTAATTTCTTGTTTAAGCTTGGTTCAAATGGTTAAAGCCTTGTAATCCTCACTAAATCTTGATTGATTCATGCATTCATACATACATTAAATCATTTCTAATCATATGGTAATAAGCATTTAGATGTTAAGTCATAAAGGCAATTAGATTCTTAGAAAAACTGTTTTTCACTGTTTTAATCGATTACCTATATGATATAATTGATTAAATGCATGTGAACAAGTCTGCATATTGCCTTATGAACATTTTAATTGATTACCATTGATTCGTAATCAATTAAATAAGTCTAACACAGAATCAGACGTGCTCTGTGATAATCGATTACATCACAGAATAATCGATTATCTGAGTCACTGGATAATTCACAAATGAATTTTCATCTGGTTTAATACCAGATAATTGTAATCAATTAAATATGCATTGATGAGTTTTTCACATTGTCTGTGATAATCGATTATTTGGGAAATTAATCGATTATCTATGTGTATCAAGAAATACAAGTCATCTGGAATAATCAATTACAAGGTGACTTAATCGATTATTTTGTTCTTGACATTTTTCCAGAATCCTGATGAACACTTTAATCAATTATCTGTTTAAAATAATTGATTACTTGAGTTAAAATAATCGATTACATTGACGAAATAATTGATTATAGTTAGTTATGTCTGCTTTTTTTTATAAATAGAACAGCTTGCACTGAGTTTTGTAAGAGATATACTTTGTGAAGTTTTCGTACAAGCACTTAGAAAATCACTTTCAAGAGTTCATAAAACACAAAGGAAGAGGGAGATTAGAAAATCAAAAGATTCTAAGAGTCATGGAGTTTATCTGTTATGAAGTCATTGTCTACATGATGCAAAGTTTTGTTCAAGCTTTCTGATTATAGAAGTCATCAAGAAAGATCATTTGCATACATTCTCAGTCTGGTTAGATCATTCATTTTTTTGAATTCACTGAGGAATGAGAGGTGATATCTTCCTTGAACTATAAGCTTTGTTATTGTTGATATTTGTGTTGTATTTGTTGTTGAATGTTCATATAACAAATTGTAATCTTTAAAGCTTTTCTAGATAGGTTTCTAGAGGGAAAAATAGAGAGGAGATCTCTGGTTCTAGATCTTTTGAAAAGTCTATAGGTTTAGATTTTGAATTTTACCTAGGGAAGGTAAAAGAGATCATTGTAAGCTTGTAAAGATATTATATTTATTATAGTGAAACTCTAATCAAGGTTTATTAAAGGAAAACTGGATGTAGCCTCCGGGGTTGAGAGGTGAACCAGTATAAATCTTGTATGTTTGAATATTTCTGTTTATCTTCATATTGTTCTTGAAGTATTAAGTTTTTGTTCATATTACAAGATTGGTCACAGCACTAAAGTGGTTTGATTAGTTAAGGTGAAGTTTTTGTTTAAGGAAAAAGCTTTTGTGAAATAGAAGGTGAAGAAAATTGTTTTCATAATTGTTTATAAAGATACAATCTTTCTTGAAAGTCTTCCGCTATAGCAATTTTGAAAGGAAATTTTAAAAACTTTGAGGTAAAACCAATTCACCCCCCCCTTTTGGTTATTTGCATAAGTCTTCATTATATTTTCAATTGGCATCAAGAGCTGGTTCTTGTAATTTGCTCGAGATCTTTTCAAAATCCTTGAAAATGAATACTAATCAAATAACTTTCAAAGAGGGAGCCTCATTGAACAGATCACCTTTATTTGAAGGGGAACATTTCAACTTTTGAAATAACAGAATGCAAATCTTTATCCAATCAAATGATTTGGTGCTTGGAATTGTATTGAGAAAGGTCCTTACATTCCAACCAAGATTGTTGATGGCAAAACAATACCAAAAGAATGGGATGAAATGTCAGAAATAGAAAAGAAAATGGTTCAATATGATTTCAAAGCAAAAAATATGATAACTTCTGCTTTATCTTCCGATGAATTTTTCAGGACTGTTAGGTGCAAAAGTGCCAAAGAAATGTGGGAATTACTTGAAGTCACACATGAAGGAACTGATGATGTGAGAAGATCAAGGAAGTACACTCTCATTCATGAATATGAAATGTTCACGATGAGAGATGATGAGAACATCTCACAGCTTCAGACAAGATTCACCCACATTGTGAATCACTTGCTTGGACTAGGAAAAACCTTTGATGTAGAAGGGCTGAACATCAAAATTCTCAAATGTCTAACAAAGGATTGGCAACCTAAAGTCACAGCCATAAAAGAATCAAAGGATCTATTACAAATGTCTATGGCAACTATGTTTGGTAAGCTTTTAGAATATGAGCTTGAATTATCTCAACTAACAAATGGTGAAGATGCAGATAAAAAACATAAGAGCATTGCACTAAAAGCTGCACCTCCAAAGATAGAAAAAGATGAGAGTTCAAGTGAAGATGAAGATGATGAGAATATGAATCTCATTGTAAGAAAGTTTTCCAAGTTTCTAAGGAAGAACAAGGGCAGAAAGCAACCATTTCAAAAGAAAAGAAATGACAACACCAACAAGAACAACAACTCCTCAATAACTTGCTTTGAATGTGGAAAGCAAGGTCATATAAAATCAGATTGTCCCTCATTATCAAAGAAGCCACAAGTTGAAAAGAGATCTAGAAGAGAAGGGAAGCCTAGAAAGGCTTACATTGCTTGTGAGGATAATGAATCAACAAGTTATGAATCCTCTTCAGAAATTACATCTACCATCAATGAACAAGATGAATCATCAAGTACAGAATCAGAGGTAAATTCTGAATTTGAAAGTGTTGTTGATGCATTTAGAAGCTCAAAAGCTAGCAAAGGCAAACAACAAACTTAAGAGTGATCTAAGATGGCATGTATCCAAACTTGCTAAATTGCAAGAAGAGCTTTGTAAGTTGAAAGAAGATCATGATAAGCTTCTCTCAAGTTACAATGAGAAAGGATGTACATGTTCCTTAGCTAACTCTAAGGTTGATGAATATGATGAATTGCAAAAAGAATTTGATGATTATAAGCTGAGTAAAGGAAAAGAAAACATGTGCTTACAAACTGAAAATAGTTATTTGGTTGATTTGCTGAGAAAATATTACAAAGGCAAATGCAACTTAGATGAGTTACTAAGTGTGCAAAAATTTGCTGGTGATACTTATGGTTTAGGATATAAACATGGAGCTAGAACCCAAAACAAGCTTGTGTTTGTACCACCAAAACATAAATATCATATGCAGCACAATCAATCAAATAACTACAAAAGATTTACTCAAGCTAGAGCATCAAAATCTATTACTTGCAATTATTGTATGCTTAAAGGTCACACACCATACAAGTACTTTGCTAGAAGATTTTATGCTCCTAATGGTGAATGTATATGGGTTGAGAAAAGAAAGAAAGCAACTAAATCTTTGGACCCAACTTAAATTGGAGACCCTATTTCTCTTTTTAAATTGATTTGTGGAGGTGTGTCTAAGAGCAAAATCTTCAATTTGGTACCTAGATAGTGGATGCTCTAGACACATGACAGGAGACATATCCATGCTAACTGATGTTGTACTTGAAGAAAGAGGATATGTTACATATGCGGACAATAAAAAAGGTAGAATAATTAGGCAAGGAAATATTGGAGATAGCTTATCTACAAAAATCGAGGATGTGCTTTATGTTGAAGGGCTGAAACACAATTTACTTAGCATTAGTCAATTGTGTGATAAAGGTTTCAAAGTCACCTTCAACAACGAGACTTGCTTGATACATGATGGTAAAAATGGAAAAGTGGCACACATTGGTAAGAGAAAGGGTAATATCTATGTCTTGTCTATTGACCATGCATTCATACATAAAACTGATTGCTTGATGAATAAAGTGAATGAAACATGGCTTTGGCATAGAAGAACTTCACATATAAACATGCATCATCTCAACAAGTTAATTAGGAAAGACTTAGTAATTGGTCTACCTAAGCTTAAATTTGAAAATGACAAAATTTGTGAAGCATGTCAAAGAGAGGAGCAAACTAAAAACTCTTTTCAAAGTAAGAATATGATTTCTACTTCTAGACCTCTTAAATTGCTTCACATGGATTTATTTGGTCCCTCAAGAACCATGAGCTTAGGAGGAAACTATTATGGACTTGTCATAGTTGATGATTACTCTAGATACACTTGGACATTGTTCTTAAGATCTAAAAGCCAAGCATTCTCAGCTTTTAAGAAACTTGCCAAGGTAATTCAAAATGAAAAGAGATGTAATATTGTTTCAATTAGGAGTGACCATGGTGGTAACTTCCAAAATGAACACTTTGAAAAGTTCTGTGAAGATTTTGGAATTAATCACAATTTTTCAGCTCCAAGAACACCATAACAAAATGGTGTTGTGGAGAGGAAAAACAGATCACTTGGAGAAGGACCAAGGACTCTTCTAAATGAAACAAAATTACCTAAGCATTTTTGGGCAAATTCAGTGAGTACAGTTTGTTATACTCTTAATAGGATTCTCATAAGGTCTATTTTAAAGAAAACTCCTTATGCAATCTATAAAGGGAGGAAACCAAACATCTCTCACTTTAAGGCATTTGGTTGTAAATGCTTTGTTTAAACATTGGCAAAGATAATCTTGGTAAGTTTGACTCAAAAGCTGATGAGGCTATCTTTCTAGGATACTCTTGCAAAGTAAAGCTTATAGGGTCTTTAACAAGAGAACCTTGTGTGTTGAAGAGTCTGTACATATTGTATGTGATGAAACTAACCATTCTCAAGAAGAACCTTGTGTGTTGAAGAGTCTGTACGTATTGTATGCAGAGAACAAAGAAGAAAGACAACAGCACATAGAAGCTAGAAAGCTGGAAGAAGAAGAAGCACTAGAAGATACAAATCAAGAAGCAACCACACCAAGACACAAAGATTGGATAACCACAAGAGACTTATCATTGGACAACATAATTGGTGATGTGTCAAAGGGAGTATCAACTATATCTTCCTTAAGAAATCTTTGTTGCACTATGACTTTTGTTTCACAAATTGAACCTAATAACATTGAACAAGCCTTATTAGATGAACATTGGTTAATTGCTATGCATGAGGAATTAAATCAGTTTAAAAGAAATAATGTTTGGGAACTAGTACCTAGACCTTCCACTCACACACCTATTGGCACTAAGTGGGTTTTTAGGAACAAGCTGGATGAAAGTGGCATCATAATAAGAAACAAAGCTAGATTGGTTGCAATAGGTTACAACCAAGAGGAAGGCACTGATTTGAGAGGTGACATGCAAGAATCGTTCCATGAACTTACGGAGGGGTTCATTATTGGCCTGGCACGGTGTCGTTAGTGCAGCGGATGTCATCTTGTGAGTCCAATTGGTAGCGTATTGCACACTGAATTTTTCGACAAGGGTGTCGAAGTTGTCAATGGACTGCTCAGGAAGGTCACCATACCATGCTAACGCGGCTCCCTTTAAAGATGTAGGGAATACGCAACACAATATGGCATCATTATTGGTGTAGAGGTTTGCCTGTGAAAGAAAGGCATCGAGATGTTTGTTGCGCGATTTATGCGAATGTATATACGGCAAGTGCACCGATCGTTAACAAGTAATAAAAGTAGGTAAGTGAGTTATCGTCTCCACAGGGATTGGGGTAATTTTTACAATAATATTAATTATAAATGATTGGAATTAAAAACAGAAAAATAAAGAACAAAGAAGTAATTGTTGAATTGTGGTTGGTGTGTGAATAAA
>PYAF01001153.1:862916-881450 GCA_007407185.1 Glycine tomentella | reverse complement strand
TGACACTCCAGAACTTTGTTTTCTTCTTTCTTTGGCCTTTATTCTCCTCTTTTGTCCTGAAATTGCATAATTGATATTGAAATAAGATAAAATAAAATAATATTAATAAACTAACAAAAACTAAACTAAATCCTAATTATTTAATCAAAACATAAGCTACAACTATTCTAAAAATAAGATGTGTTTGCAACACATCAATGTTCGTCCGGGTCGGTGGTGCCATCATAACTCTCTAGGTGTAGAGGTTTCCAGCCAAATGGCATGTCGACTTCTTTGATGCGATCAACAAGAGGATTGCGTCGTGTGTTACGCCTCTTCATTCGGTAGCCTTGTGTCAAACTACGAATGGGTGAAGGGTCAACATGTCGAGGATGCGATTCGCCTTGCGTCTGTTCTTCGTGGGTGATGGGGAGCGTTCATCTCCCTCAAGGTGTCTCACTCTGGCTTCGTACTGATCGTGTTCAGCTCTCAGCCTTCTGATTTCTTCTTGGTACTTGTGTTCCATCTCCACCATGCGGTTCTGGAGTTGCTGAATGGTGTCGGCGTTTGTCATGGTAGTTTGTGGGGGGTTAGATGTGTAACACCCCGGACGTGTTATCATTAATAATATCATGAGCGCGCTATCAGCGTTATCAGAACGCAGTGCGGAAGCGATAGAATCATTTTTCTTGATTACATTATGCATGGAATATAAAAACACAACACAAACATCATAACACAAGCCCCTGCTGATCTAGTTAACTCAAACATACAAATATAGGCAGATACAAAGCTCAGAAAACTAAACGGAGATATCAGGAGGAAACATAAACTCATACACATAACATCACCTGTACATATATATACAACCCATAAGTTCTATCACATATGTGGTTATACAACATAAATATGTACAGACAACGGGTGTACACTCACACCCTATACATATACAGAAATACAAGAAAGAGATCAAAAGAAAGAGACTCTTCGAGTCTTCATCTGCAGCCCATGACCACTCCAGCATACTCAACTAGGGCCTCCTGCCCTGTGGTAACTTCTCTCCTCTAGAAGTACCTGAAAACCACAACCCACAACAGGGTGAGACAAACGTCTCAGCAAGCTCAGGGTTCTGGGAGATCCTCCCTTACCCTGGTTCACCACCAAGCACAAGACACACACAAACAAACATATACAAGCCTAGGACATCATCCTGGCTATCACACTTTCCCCAGTTCTCTGGGTACTATCTGGATGCTCTTAGCATCAGAGGTATTCCACCTCATACAGGCTCTAAGGCCATCTCAGACTCATCTCACAGAGGTACCATAACATAGTGTCTCTCACTAGACACCTTCCATATCAGAGAGGCACCGCCTCTTTATCACACAACATTGCCTGAATCCACCATTCAGGACTTCACATACTTTGCCTGAGGAGCTCCTCAACTCAGGACTTCAAAAACACTGCCTGGGAATAGCCCTCCAGGACTTTCATAAACACTTGCCTGGGAATAGCCCTCTAGACTTCCGCTGCACATGCCTGAGAGAGATCATCTCACACAGGAGGCACTCAATCTCTCAGGACTTCCAGAATCCAATGCCTGAGAGGGATCATCTCACACAGGAGGCACTCAACCCCTCAGGACTTCCAATCCTCTGCCTATGAGAGACTATCCACACCGGGAGCTCTCAATCCCACAGGACTTTCTCTGCCTGGGAAAGACAATCCACACCGGGAGCTCTCAATCCCCCAGGACACTCATCAGCTGCCTGAGAGAGACAATCCACACAGGAAGCTCTCAATCCCTCAGGACTTGCCAGTCATATACCTGAGAGAGACAATCCACACAGGGAGCTCTCAATCCCTCAGGATCTCTAATCACTTGCCCGAGAGAGACAATCCACACCGGGAGCTCTCAATCCCTCAGGACTTTCCGCTGCCTGGGAGAGACAATCCACGCCGGGAGCTCTCAATCCCCCAGGGCTTTCACAGCACTGTCCTGGGAAAACCCTCCAGGACCTAATCACATACACTGGCCTGGGAAAACCATGCAGGACTTAATCATCATCATTGCCTAAGGAGGAACATCCATACTGGGCAATCCACCCTTAGGACTTTAGTCGGAGAGCAGTGGCACCTCCCATGGAATCTCAGCTATTCCAGGGAGTCCTCAAACTCTTCCTCTGGCTAGGGAACCTCAACTAGCCCGATACCAGTCCAGTATCCTGTAGGTTCCAACACATCCATCCAGAGGCCCAAGGCCCCACACCTGAAGCCACAGGTGTCACAATACCCTCACACCATCTCGGTGTCTATCCTAGGGTTCATCATACATTCACATTTCTGGAAAGGTCTGAGTATCACTCCAAGTACCGTTCCTCTAGCCTCACAGGCCTTAACCACACATAATCATCAAGATAGGCCACTCAGGCCTTTCATTCCACAGCATGCCCATAAACAAATACAAAACAAACATGGCATGCATCAATCACCCAATTGGGTGGCAATTAAGAGAAAGGGAATAATCCCCAGAGCGATGAGCTTACCTGGCAAGTCGTGCCTACACTTCCAGCCTCTGGAACGATGGTCTGCTCCTCTGACACCTCGTGTCAAGTCCTAACATGACAACCAATCACATATCACAGACCATTCAGGCACATAAACAAACATCAGCTCATCAGACAGTCCTCAATTGCCTCAGAGAAAGGAACCTCAGTCCTTTCTATCAACCCAGTCGCATACCTAAGGTTTCTCAGGCTCATCCTCTACAAGCCTTTCTGTAGACCCTCAGTGGTCTAACTCAGATTAATCATGGCCTCAGAGTCATTCCAGACTCAACACCAGCCATCATCAGGGAGCATCAAAGCTCACACAACCCAATCTCAGGGTTTCTCAGGGCTTAAACGGTTCACATCACAGGACACTGTTACCATGGCCCTCTCAAGCACGACAAGCCCATCTGTAAGGCTCTGGCATGTCTCATATCAAGTGACTCAATCCAAGTCACACATGCCCTCTCCTAGAGCCAAAACCAACAGTCACCAAATCACAAACTGAAAGCTAATCCTTCCTCCTCTCATCATTCTAAACACATCTCTCAACTGGACCCAGAGCTAATTCTAGCTCTATTACAGATGGGTCACTATTCATCAAAACCCCCAAATCCAAAATCAACCGGAGAAACTCGAGTTTCTTACCTCAGAAATGAAGAGGAAGGCCTCTGGGTTACTCTCCCAAGCCTTGGTGTCGAAGAACCACCGCCGTTCCTCATCAAACTCGAACTCTCTACAGCCTCTCTCAGAGGATGAGTTTCTCTGGGGTTTCAAAGGTTATGGAGGAAGGATTCTCGCTCTCACTCGTGTTTGAGGTGATATAAAGGGTTTAGGAGGTGTTTAGGGTCACATAGCAAGGTTATGGAAGCTTGGAGGCCTCTCCCATGGAGGTTAGGGTGCTGAGGAAGAAGAAGAAGAGAGAAATGCTGAGATTTTCGTGTTTTGGGCCTTTTTATAGGCCCTGACGTGACTCCCACGCTCCCAGCATGGCCTCCCACGCTCCAGGCGTGGCACTCCAGTAGAAATCAGCTTTCTGGAGCACTTCCCATGCTCCAGGCGTGGGAAATCAGCTTTCTGGAGCACTTCCCATGCTACCAGCGTGGCTCACAGCAAAACCCCAAAATTTGTCCTCTTTTTCAGCAACAAGGGTTTTTACAGCGCCAAACCCGCTCTGATGCTTGCGCCGTTCGCGGGATGACTTAGGGTTATTATAAGATGTGTCGACTAGGGTGTCGCGTCTAACATTGGAACGTGTACTAACCATGAACGAGTACCGTCAAGTGATTGGGATGAGAGGCCGCAGGGTATGTTTTACCTGGGCCCCACGGTGGGCGCCAAATGTTCTTACCAAAATTTGGAAATTCCACGTGTGGGCTAGTTGTGACCTTAGTGGACTCCAAATCTTGTGTCGTCGAGAAGTGAATGGGTTTTGCTTAGAGGAGGGACCTGCAAAACAAAGGAAAAACACTCTGACGCTCAAGTAAGTACATCAATTATTAAAGAATGACTAAGTGTGAAAACTCTGTCTAAGATGTATATAAAGAAAGACTTGAGTAATACATTCAAGTATTGATGAGAATGTGATGTGAGATAAGTGTGTAGTCAATATGGAGTATAACTCGAGATGAACTGGGAGTGAGTCAGAGAGAACCTGGATGGTTGTATTTATAGCGTGGAGTATGGGCCTTGGACCGTTGCTCGTAGATAATCTGTTGATAAGATAATAATAACAGATAATAGCTAGCAGTTAACTATATTTTGAATAGGAGATAATGTGTACCTTATTGATATACTGTTACTTATAAATAAGTAACAGCTTGTAGATAACTTGTTAGAAAGATAAGATAATTATATGATAAGTGTAAGGACCCTCACTATGGCGCGGGTGGCGCCAGATCCGGCGCTGATAGCGCCGGGATCCTTCAGCAGAAAACCCTGTTAAGGGTGTGGCACGGTTAGCGCCAGATCTGGCGCGGATGGCGCCAGACTCTTTGGATGTGGTGCCTAAGGCGCCAGGGCCGCGCTGATGGCGTGAGATTCTCTGGAGGTCCACGCCTGGAGCGCCAGAGTTGGCGCTGGGAGCGCCACTTGGTGTGGACTGTGGCGCGGATCGCGCAGGGATTGGCGCGGAACGCGCTAGAGGTGCTCTGGAAAGTTTAAATTCTCTGGTTTTCCATGCGGACAGCGCCAGGAGCGGCGCTGATGGCGCCACAGTGTCTGCAGCTAGTGCGGATAGCGCGGCATCCCACGCAGATCGCGCGAGAAGGTCGATGCAGACTATATTTAAAGGTAGGTCGCATTTTGGAGGAGAAGAAAATGGTTTTCTTCTTCCTCTGGACTCCAGCAGCCATGGGAGAGCTTCCCAAGCTCCCATGACCTTGCCTGATGACCCTAAACGCTTCCTGGACCCTTTAATCCTCCTAGAAACCAAGTGAGAGCGAGAATCCTTCCTCCCTTTTACCAAAACCTCCATATTCTAAGGAACCTCCAAAGAGGTGGATGAAAGCTCGAGTTTGGCGAGGAACGGCGGTGGTTCAGCGGCACCAAGGCTCGGGAGAGCAGCCCAGAGGCCTTCCTCATCAGTTATGAGGTAAGAAACTCGAGTTTCTCCGATTGATTTTGGATTTGGGGGTTTCCTGTGAATAGTGACCCATCTGTGATAGGGCTAGAATTAGCTCTGGGTCCAGTTGAGAGAAGTGTTTAGAATGATGTGATGAGGAAGGATTAGCTTTCAGTTTGTAATTTGGTGACTGTTGGTTTTGGCTCTAGGTGAGGGCATGTGTGACTTGGACTGAGTCACTTGATATGAGACATGCCAGAGCCTTACAGATGGGCTTGTCATGCCTGAGAGGGCCATGGGAACGGTGTCCTGTGATGTGAACCGTTCAAGCCCGAGAAACCCTGAGTGATGGGTTGAAAGAGCTTTGAGGCTCACTGATGATGGCTTGTGTTGAGTCTGGGATGACTCTGAGGCCATGGATGGATCTGAGATAGACCACTGAGGGTCTATGGAAAGGCTTGTAGAGTATAAGCCTGATGAACCTTAGGTAGATGACCTGGGTGATAGAAGGGACTGAGGTTTCCTTCTCTGAGGCAGCGGATGTCTGCTTGATGAGCTTAGGCATGTTTGTATGCTTGAATGGTCTGTGATATGTGATTGTATGCCTTGGTAGGGCTTGACACAGTGGGTGTCAGAGGAGCAGACCATCAGTGGAGGCTCGAGCTATGAGGCACAGCTAGCCAGGTAAGCTCATCGTTCTGGGATTTTCCCTTATTATGGTTTGTCATCCAAGTAGGATGAGGTTTGCATGCTACGTTTAAATTATATATGTATATGCATGCAGCTGAACGGAAGGCCTATGTGGCCTGCTATTTGATATTCTATATGTTGGAAGCCTGAAGGGCTATAAGAACGGTACTTGGAGTGAAACTCAAACCGTTCTAAAAAGATGAATATATAATGAACCTTAGGATAGACACTCAGACAGTGTGAGGGTAATGAGACACCTGATATGGCAGGTGTGAGGCCGTGGGCCTTTTGAGAGAATGCAGATCATGAGATGGTCTGTGATGGAACCTAGAGGATACTGGATGAGTATCAGGCTAGCTGAGGTTCCCTAGCCAGAGGTAGAGTTTGAGAACTCCCTGGAATAGCTGAGATTCCTTGGGAGGTGCCACTGCTCTCCACTTAAGTCCTAAGAATAGATGGAACTGTGTGGATGTTCCTCCTTAGGCAAAGATATGGAAAGTCCTGAGTGATTATCCTCAGGCCAGTATGTGTTATGAAGTCCTAGACGGCTATTCCCAGGCAAGTGTTTGTGAAGTCCTGAATGGTGGATTCAGGCAATGTTGTATGGCTCAGAGTCCTGAGTTGAGGGATCTCCTCAGGCTATGTTTGTATGGTTCAGAGGCGGTGCCTCTCTTGTGTTAAGAAGTGTCCAGGGGATGACACATATGATAGGTACCTCTGTGAGAGATCTGTGAGAGATCTATGAGACAGGCTTTGAGAGCCAAGATGAGATGTTGATGCCATAGGGATGGCTTTGATCTCTGAGAGATGGCTGAGAGAGCCAGGAAGAAGTTGAATACCTCTGATGCAAAGAGCATCCGGTTATAGACCCAGATGGCTGGGATGTGTGAAAGCTAGGATGATGTCCTAGTCTTTGTATGTGTGAGCGAGGATGATATCCTTGGCTCTGTTTATATGCATAATGTAATCAAGATAAACGATTCTATCGCTTCCGCCCCGTGCATAGTTAACGCTGATAGCGTGTTATGGATATCATTGATGATAACATACCGGAGACGTCCAGGGTGTTACAATAAGGTGGTTACACCTATTCAAATATTCTGGAATACTTGATATACTGTTGATAAGGAGATAATACTGATGATGTTCGAGCTCTTCGAGAAGATTGTTGGCACGGGCCCGGACATATATGTCTGGGTCGGCCTTGGGAGGATGAATAAGCACCTCTTTAATGTGGCGGTGCTGACGTGAAGGATGTCCACGTGTAAAATAACCTTTATAAGGTGGTCACGTTCATTTTACTATTAGATTGAAAAACTAGCATAAGACTTATTTAAGTAGAAATAATTTTTTGAAATGCAACACTTATTTTGCAATGGAGGAATATATATTATTAAATTTGTATGTTATCCTTATAATAAAATGGACAGATAAAAAAATATTAATTCAAATTCAATATGAGAATTTCATTTCCAGGATCTTCCATGTATGGTAAGCCATTTAAATATTTTATTGTAAAATCCATCTAATTATTTATTGTACATGAATTTAATTACCATTTTTATGCTAACCTCAGATGACCAAATATCTCTAACAATTGTCTCTAGCAACACTTTTCCTAAACTAAGTCTAATTACATCTTAAAAGGAATTATATAAACAACACAAAATCAAAGTAGCATTTTCAAAAATTCCTTCTCGCTTTGAAATGAGAACCTTAGAATTTAATCATTAAATGAATTTACCAAAAATAAATCTAAATATAAATTGATCATATTTTCATGTTGTCATTACAAATATATGAAAAGGAGAAGCAACGATTGTTTAGATGCTTTTTAACTTTGATTTTCGGTTAATTTAGTTTTGACTCCCTTATCTTTTTCATACTTTAATTATTAATCCCTAAAAAAATATTACAACTTTTAGTCTTTTATTAATTTTTAATCAATTTTTTTGGTTCCTATAAAATAATTCCATTTTTAGGCCCTTATTTATTTCTATTGTTTAAAATTACTCCCTGTTTTGCGCATTTCAATCCCTCATTTATTTTATATTTGGTACTAATTTTCACCAACAAAACATAAATGAAAGTCTACAAATGGACAGAAACTTTGAAGGGACCACATAAAATTGCTAATAAAAATTAATAGAAGATGAAAAGTTGTTAAAGAAATAGAGTGACTAAAAATTAGAATCTGAAAAAACTAATTTACTACAAACTTAATCCATGACTTTTCACCGTTTAGCTATAACTTAACATATATTGACAAAGAGTGGATTTCCGTTATGCAGGGAATAATTTATTTACTTTCATATTCTTTAGTAAAAATGACTAGTTGGAGTAGCTACTCAATTTGGGTCCTTGGAATTTTTATAAGGAACTAATTGTGCTGGGGGAACTTGATTTTGAAAAATATTTTTTAGTTCTTCTTGACTGGTATTTTGTGGTTTGGATGCACAATTTCTGTTTTTTGGAAGCATGATGAACTATAAAAAAACAATTCTCGTATTTGAGGTGTAAAAACCATGATTTTAAAATGAGAGACTAAAAACAACATCTCTAAAGTTGAACGACTAAAAAGATATTAAGACTTTTGGTTTTTTTCTGTAACTTTTAAAACGGGTAATTTTCATCTATTTACTTTTGGATAAAACAAGTAGTTCCTAAAGCTAACACCTTTTCCACACTATGAAAGAAACAAAATTTGTATATTCCAAATAATATGGGTACTATTTAATAAATATGAATACAATTATTAATTATTATACTTTTAATTAGGAAAATGATTCTTGAATACCCAAAAGGAGTGTATATATTGAAAGAATAATAAAAAATGAAAGATAAATAATGATAAGATAGGTGATATAATGTGACTGAAATAGGGAAATAGAAAGAAATAATAGGTATATTAATAGAGTGTTTATAAATAATGAGTGTTCAAATATCACCACTATTTCAATTAAGTACTTACATAATAACTACATTATAACAATTACCTTTCATTAATGACAAGGAAATAATAATAATTAAAGTATCACATGAATAAATAAATAATGGCAAATTTTTAAAATTAAATACAAGTTTTTAAAATATTTTGAAATCTGGTGATGTTTGGAAAATATTTCGAAATCTAGGGCAGTCAAATATATCTAATTTGGGTGTGTTTAAACACGCCTAAATTAGGCGCGTTTAAATACGCCTAAATTGGGCGTGACTCATTAAGTCGTTAATTTGATCGCTAACAATTTTTTGACAGAATTTGTAGTTTTTTATTTTTTTACATTTGCGACGACAATATTCCGTCGAAAAAATGTTAGCGACTGAAATAGAGACCAAAATTGGCGTGTTTTAATTTTTGACATAAAATATCATTTAATATTATTAATTGTTATTTTTATCTAATTTTAAACTATTTTTAGATCGATCTTCATCATAGATATGATCTTCTTTACTTTTTTTAATATTGTTCTATTTAGTATATTTTTATAATTCTACATGATTTTATTTAATATATTCTGGATTTTTGGTATATCTAATTTTTAATATATTATTTTATTTAATATATTTTCTATATTTTTTAATATTATTTTATTTAATATAATTTTTTAATTTTTTATATGGTTTTGTTTAATATTTTTTGGATTTTTTATATAACTAATTTTTTATATAAATTTTTATTAAATGTACGAAGAAATATCATGAGAGAATGAAATGTTATTTAAGCAATTGTATAAATATCTCGAAAATAACTCAAGTTGACGTTTCATCTGTTCAATTATAAATTTTCTTAAGTATTTTCCTTTGTTCGGATCATATCAAAATTGGCTAAATTATAGTTCAAGCCCCATGTGATTTAATATAAAGGAAAATAAGAACATCGAAATAAGAACAATTATAAATTTTCTTATTTAATATAAAATATTGTTTATGAAAGAATCTGATATATTATAAAAATAGTTAGACCATTTAAAATACGATATGTCAAAACGCATGCATAAATTGGTGTTGTATGTCCTTCAAATGGTCTAACTTTTGATAGAAATGTCCGATCGAGGTGTACGATATGTCAAAACGCTTAAAATTAAGAGAAGTAATTAAAAAAATAAAAAATAGCATCAAATTAACGGATTAAATAATTTAAAAAGTAAAAAAAAAACAAGAAAATTTTTGGATGATTGAAGATTAAATCCTAATTTTGCGGTACTTAGAGGCATTTTTTGGAAAAAAAAATAGTTGACCAAATCCCCTTTGGGATTTGCTCAAGCCTTCCTCTCTCAATTTCGAGCGTTTCGACATAAAGTATATCTCAATCGGACATTCTTTTCAAAAGTTATAACCGTTCGAAGTTTATATACATTGCACATGCATGACACAAGTCACAACTAGGGAAAACATGCCTAATTTAGGCGTGTTTAAACACACCCAATTTTGGCGTATTTGGCTGCCCCAGATTTCGAAATATTTTCCAAATAGCACCGTATTTCAAAATATTTTAAAAATTTGTATTATTTTTAAAATTTTGACAATAAATAATTGAAAACATTAATTATATTTTTAATTTGTATGTTATATTCTTAAATGGACAGATAAAGAGTAAAAGAAATATTAATTCTATTATCAACATGAAATTTTCATTTCCTTTATCTTCCACATATGGAAAGTCAATTAAACAATATTTTATTGTAAATCAATTTAATTAACAATTTGTCTGATAATACAACTCAGATAGACAAAAGAAACTGTATATAACAAATATCTCTGATAATACTTTCCTTAAATTCAATATAGTTTCATCTTAAAAATAAGTTATATACAACACAACATCAAGGAGAAAATCACATTAAAGTAACATTTAAATATTTTACTGTAAAATCCCTCTAATTATTTATTATACATGAATTTAATTACCATTTTTATACTAATACACCTCAGATGACCAAATATCTCTAACAAATGTCTCTAGCAATACTTATCCGAAACTAAGGCTAGTTACACCATAAAAAAAATTATATAAACAACACAACATCAAACATGAGAAAAGCACATCAAAGTAGTATTTTGAGAAATTCCTTCTTGATCCTTTCTTAATTGTTCTTTTCAAGTTACTGTCATGGGTAGAAAGCAGGTTCACGTGACATACATAAGCAATCCTCTAAAGCGGATGACAACGTTCAAGAAAAGGAAGAATGGTTCAAGGATTCTTTCTCTTCCAATTCATTTTAACTATATGCTTTATTAGATAGCTTTGTAGCATGCATATTTATCTTTTCATAAAATTTCAATTTCTAACCAGTTCTACTTTATATCATTTATCCTTATGGATTGCTATGTTTCTCAATAGGTTTGCTCAAAAACGTTGATGAAATAACTACGCTTTGTTACATTCAACCATGTCCTATCATTTATACTCGAGATGAACCTGAGCCTGAGGTTTGGCCATCTAACCAGGGAGTGGGTAGTGTGATTTCCAGGTATAGGGGAGTTTCTGAATTGGCACGAAGCAGAAGAATGTTGTGTCAAGAGAACCTTTTGAAAAGAAACATAATGAAAGCCCAGGGGCAACTGAAGAAACTGAGGAATGTGACCAAGAAGGAGATTGGCCTTTTCACATGTCAATACTTTGCTGGTGTGAACAACCTTGACAATCTCCACATTATTGATCTGAATGATATCACATTCTTGGCTTATAAAAAATTGGGGGAGATTACAAAGAAAATCGAAATGCTCCAAGTCCAAGAGCTTACACCAGCTATTGAAAATGGAAGAGAAACCATGACTAAAGGAGAGCAAGCACTTGTGGCCAATGTGGATGCCATGCCAAATCTGAATTGGTCTATTACAACATCAATGTTGGTGACAGGGATGGGATCAATGTGAACATTGAAAGATGTTTATGTCTTAACCAATTCATCCCTTGAAATCTGTGATGCAGGAAAGAATTTATTTACTTTCATATTCTTTAGTATTTTGTTAAGAAACTAATTGTACCGAGAGAACTCAATGCACAAGCTAATATGCCAGATAGGAGGTACCAATTGTCTTCAGAACAATGAAAATTGAATCAATTGTATATTGAAATTTGAATGCCTATGACATACAACTCTTATCTTTACCAACTATGCCAAATTAGAGACATAATATTCTGTAAGGTTAGTGGTGTTTTTATTCCTGAAAAAAAATTCCAAATTGGAACTTTTGGTATATCTTAAATACGTTTTTTGTCTTTGATAAATTTGAATCACTTTTGGTTTTGTACCCCAAATTTTAAATTTCTTTTCTTAGTCCGTCGATTTTGAAAAATGTTTTTTTAGTTCTTGACTGGCATTTTTTGGTTTAGATGCAAAATTTATGGTTGCTTTTGGCCGTATGATGAACTAAAAAAACATTTCTCATATTTGAGGAGTAAAAAATATAAATTTTTATATGATATGTTCAAATTTGAGGGACTAAAAACATATTTATTAAGCCTTTTGGTTTTTGTCTGTAACTTTTAAAACTAGTAGTTTAATTTTCATCTATATACTTTAGGGAAAAAATTGTTCCTAAAGCTTGCACCTTTTCCACCTATGGAAGAAACAAAATTTGTGTACCATAAAATATGAGCACCATTTAAAAAATATTAATACAATTACTAATGATTATATTTTTAATTAGATAAATTATTCTTGAACACCCAATGGATATATATACATTGAGAGAGATAATAGATAAATGATTAATAAGATTGGTGATATAATGTGACCGAAAGAGGGGAAAAGAGAGAAATGATAAGTATTGATGAATTGTTTGTAAATAATGTGTTCAAATATCGTCACTCTTTCAATTTTGTACTTAAAGTAAAAACTAAATCAAAACAATGTAATTAACCATTACCTGTCATTAATAAGAAGGAAATAACAATAACTAAAGTATTAGATGAATAAATAAATTAACAAAAGATATTAATTATATTTTAACTTGTATGTTAATTTTCTTAAATGGACAAATAAAGAATAAAAGAAATATTAATTTTATTATCAACGTGAAATTCCTTTATCTTCCACATATGCAAATATATCAAACAATATTTTAGTGTAAAACAATTTAATTACCAATGTTTATGCTAATACAACCTAGATAACACAAGAAACTCTATATAACAAATGTCCCTCACAATACATTCCCTAAATTCAACCTAGTTTCATGTTAAAAAAAAAGTTATATATACAGCATAACATCAAGAAGGAAAAAATTACATCAAAGTAACATTTTTTACCATAAAATCTCTCTAATTATCTATTGTATTGTACATGAATTTAATTAACATTTTTATGTTAATACGCCTTAGATGACCAAATATCTCTAACAAATGTCTCTAGCAATACTTTTCCTAAACTAAGTCTAATTACGTGTTAAAAAGAATTATATACACAACACAACATCAAACAAGAGAAAGACACATCAAAGTAGTATTTTGAGAAATTCCTTCTTGCTCTTTTCTTGATTGTTCTTTGCTGGTCATTGTCATGGCTAGAAAGAAGGTTCAGCTTACATACATAAGCAATCCCATGAACAGGAAGACAACGTTCAAGAAAAGGATTCTTTCTCTTCTAATTAATTTTAATTATATGCTTTATTAGCTAGCCTAGTAGCATGCATATTTATCTTTTCATAAAATTTCAATTTCTAACCAATTCTCACTTTTGATCATTTATCCTTATGAACTGCTATTTCTCCACAGGTTTACTCCAAAGGTTGATGAAATCACTACCCTTTGTGACATTCAAGCATGTACTATCATTTATACTCTAGATGAACCTAAGCTTGAGGTTTTGTCATCTGACCAGGGAGTGGATAGTGTGATTTCAAGAAAATGTTGTGTCAAGAGAACCTTTTGAAAAGAAACATAATCAAAGCCTAGGGGCAGCTGAAGAAACTGAGGAATGAAAACAGGAAGAAAGAGATTAGCCTTTTCATGTGTCAATACTTTGCTTATGGGAACAACCTTTACAATGCCAACATTATTGATTTGAATGATATCACATTCTTGGCTAATAAAAAATTAGAGGAGATTACAAAGAAAATCGAAATGCTCCATGTCCAAGCGGTGAACCAGCTAATAAAAATGGAGGAGAAACCATGACTAAAGGAGAGCAAGCACTTGTGGATTGTAATATCCTTGATTTTTTTACTTCTCAACGGCTCTTACACTACGGCACATCACACGGTGACACTTCACTCAATATCCTTGTTGGCCACAACCCTCCACTGATCAGAATCCTCCATAGGTAGTCCTTTTCAAACCTCAAAAGTCAGCTCTGCCTGCTTCTAGGATCAATGACTGACCCCACAAACCAACATAAGACTTTTAAGCATGTTTTGTCCTCACTCACACGCTTGCTGGAAAACTTCCCAAAAGGTGGGCCATCCCATAACTACTCCAAGTCCAGCACGCTTAACTATGAAATTCTTAAGTGATGGGTTATTGTTAGGAAATTTTACCACGGCAAGCGTACCGTTGTATCGTTGTAAGTATAAAAATTTATAAAGATCGTCTCCACAGGGATTTGGGTTTACGTCGGTTGATTTAAAATTTAAAAGTTTAGTAGTTATATAAAGATAAAAGACGAAGATTCATTTGTTTGTTGTTTGCGGAAAATGTAAAATAAAGATAACGGAAAACAAGTAAACGATTACGGGAAAGTAAATAAAACAGATACAAATCAAGTGAGAGTAGGATTGGATATCCTCTTGCTTATCCCTTTATAATTGATTTTACCTATGCATTTTTCTATTCTTGTTGACGCACACGTTTAGGTAAACTTAACTCGATTCCTTGCAACTAAGCCCTATGGATATTTTACTAAATATCGATTCCTCGCATACTTAATTAAATACTCAAGCATTAAGATCATATTCACGTGTTTAATGCGATCGAAACATTATGCTCTATTCCTAGCAACGTAACGTAACGAGTAATTTCATTCAGTTCAAACCCTAAGATTACTTTCCAGTCTCACTTAGGAATTTAAGTTCGTGATTCTAGTGATCAAGTAGAATCAAGCATTAAGCGTAGAATGAAATTACCAACAAGAAATAGAATGATGCATAAATAATTAAAAGAGCATAGGGATAAGAAGAGTACACCCAATCCTTAGAGAAGCTTAAGTGAACATGGGCAGAACCTCCTCGAGAGACTGACCGATTAAGCACGTCATCGACCTTCGCTTCGGCAGAATCTCCTTACAAAAGTCACTCACCTCACTTCCCTAAGTTCTACACTCACTTAGGACTAAGAAAACAAGAAAATGGAGCAAGCTGGTGCCTTAGGAGAGAAGAGAAGTGGAAGAATGGTGCCCTCCTTCAAGAATCCGTCCACTATTTATAGGAAAAGCTCTCCTGCTAGCTTGGGCCGCCCAGGCGCCCAAATTACCCTATTTTCAGTGGCCTGGGCGAGCTTAGGCGGTTCCTGGGGAAGTGTGGTCGCCCAGGTGACCAAAATACACATGAAATGGTGGCCTGGGCGAGCTTAAACTTAGCCTTGAAGAAACCATTTGGCTTTTGCTTCCTGATGGGCCTGATTTGCTTGCGGAACTTCCCCTGCTTGATATGTACACCTTCCTTACTTGCTTTGATCTTCCGGAAGCCTCGAAAATCCACGAAATCTATCAATTACACAACATGATTTGATTAATCTTCCGAAATACTTTAAACACAAGTATAAGGTGCTAATTAACTAGGTTTAGGGAAATTTATAAGCTAAATAAAAGAAATCAAAAGATAAGTGCCAATATTTTAAACATGAGATTAACTGAATTGTGGCACTTATCAGTTACCAAAAAGTAGATGCATCTTGTTTGCATAGGTAGTACTAATTAATTCTTTTAAGTCATCCTCAACTGCACAGTCTCATACTTGTACAACCTTTAGATTTCTCTCATTCTGGTGTGATTTGATCAGGGAGTACATGGACAATGTGGATGTGATGCCAAATCTAAATTTGTCGAATGACAACATCAATGGTTGTGGTTGGGATGGGATAGATTTGAACATTGGAAGATGTTAATGTTGAGAGTGGTTGGCTTAACCAATTCATCCCTTGAAAAAAGTGATATTCAGCTTGATGGCAAGGTTTCAATGGTTTGTCTGGTTGGAACTGTTCTATGTTTGATTGTCATATTTTTTTTTTGTCTTTAAGTGTGTCCATTCTTAGACACAAGAGTAATACCAAATAAAATTGAAACTTTGTGGCTATATTTTAAGGATTCTACTATCTTTCAATTGTGCAAAATGTAAATATTGTATAGTATCATACCTGAAATGAATTAACATGCACTTCTAAATGTTTTTAAAGAAGCCATTCATATATTCAATTTGATATTCCAATATAGATAGCTTTCCCTATATATAGTTAGCCGGTTTGAAACTCATTTTGTTAGACATTGGACAATCCATCACTGGAAGACCCAGACATCTATTAAGATTTTGATGAAAACAAAGATATAAATTTGCATTAACCAATTTTTTTCTTGTGATGTGTGATGACTAGAAGCAACATTAGTGGATACGTTGTCTACTGGAAGTTGGAAGTACTCATCCAGTTCATCCAAACACCAATTGGAATACGAAGGCTTATTTTAAATGATTAGTTTACTTCGGTTTATATGATTGTTTTTAAAAGGAACATATATGAGAATCTATCTTATATTTCCTTTTATATGTCTAACGGCCACATTAAGTTATGAATGACAAATATGGAAAGTTCTGATCCTATCAAACAAAGACACACAGTATCTGCTTATTCTAGGAAACAAGATCAACCTGCAATCCGATTATATTATTCAATCTTGAAGATACTCGCCATATTTTTGAGTCTCTCTCTATAAATACGACATCAATATTTGAAGAACAATGACGAGCACGTATAGTAAAACAAGAGTTGTGAGACAAGAAACAAGAGAAAAGAAAAACATCTATAGAGAAATACACTAAGCTTAACAGAGTATATTCTATGTAATATACAAAGTACTTTTGAGAGATTCCAACTTTATTGCAAATTCACTCTTCGAGTGTTGTAAGAATCTCTGATTCTATATCAAGCTTCTGTTTGTGAAAGCTAGAAGTAGCTTAGTGAAAAAAAATAATACTTTGGTGTTCTTAAATTCAGGGAAAGTCTAAGGGTTGTGCCAGTAGTGACCTTGAGAATACTTGTAAGCCAGAAGTGGTAGAAAAGAATACTTGTTGTAATCAAGTTTGATTAGTGTAACCCTTTATTGGTTGGTAAAAGAGAATTGGACATAGCTCGGGTTGAGTGAAATATTTTTACTGTTCTTCTGTAGGTTGGCAAAATATTTTTAAGTTCATTATTGATACATTCTGCACACGAGGTTTTCATTTATAATATTTTTTATACATCATTGGACGATAGTCCACTTGTACTTAAGAAACTTATCTCAGTCAATGGACAAGATTTTTTATAAACTAATTTATTAAATAAACATCTTCCACTCGAAAATATTATAAATTTTGGATAACACACTATTCAACCCTTCCTTCTAGTGTGGTTTATTGTATTTTAGTTGGCATTAGAGCTCAGTCTCTTGGGTTGAGTATTTTAGCAAATACAGAGGAAAAATTCTAAAGTCAAATAGATATGGAAGAATGATACTCCACAAATAGGCCACCACTATTCAAAGGCATCAAATACGACTACTGAAAGGAATGTATGATAGCCCACTTCGAGTCCACTCATATAGACCTCTGGGATGTTGTAGAACATGGCAACTATATTCCACTGGCCGATCAACTGAACGAAGTTCCTAGAACCTCTTGAATAGATGCCCAGAAACAAAGGTTTATGTTCAACTCTAAAGCTCAAAATTCTCTATTGTGCTCCCTCTTTGTGAAAGAGTATACAAAGGTCCATAGCTACAAAAGTTCAAAAAAAATATGGGACACATTAGCTTTAACATATGAAGGATCATAAGCATAACTTATGGGTCGAATGTGAAGGATATAATCAAATCCTGAAACTCTCAAATGATAAACTTGAACAGTATAAGGCTCTACAAAAGCAACCTTAAGATGTTGTTATACTTCATCAAGAAATTGAATTTCTAAGAGAGACTCTTTTCAAATTTATTGCAAGCACTGAGAAACTTAACAAAATGTTAAGATACAAGAAATGCCCAACTTACAAATCTGGGAATGGATATGAAGAAAATAAATATGTTCATGGTGAAGAAACCATAGTATGTTATTTATGTGGGAAGGTTGGACACATGACATCCAAGTGTAGACATCTACCAAAAACTTGATCGTCCGATGCTTTTAGAGATAACAAGAAAGGACCTAAGAAAATTTGGGTACCCAAAGAGAAAATAATTTTGTTGCAAATATCTTTGACCACAACCTGACTCTTATGCGTGGTGGAACAATCACTTTCAAAGGGAATCTGAAAGGGAAGATAGCAGGAGTAAGGAAGATAAGTATTGATCCATATCCTCCAATTGATAATGTAATTTTTGTTAAATGGCTTAAACACAATCTGCTTAACATTAATCAATTATGTAACAGTGGACTTGATGTTTCCTTTAGCAAAGAAGGGTGTGTCGTCCAACACAAAAATGGAACCTAACTTTTCACTGCTAAGAAGGAATGTAATCTCTATAAGATTAATCTTAGTGAATTGTTAAATCAAAATGTAACATGCCTATTATCCATCAAAGGAAATCACTATGTATGGCACAAGAAACTTGGACATGCAAGTTTGAG
>PYAF01001153.1:837569-848690 GCA_007407185.1 Glycine tomentella | reverse complement strand
TCGCGTGGCATGGCAGAGCCATCTGCCCTGAATTACACATATGGCGCGCGTCGCGCCACCCTTCAAGTGGGTCGCGCCATATGCCAGAACAGCCATAAAACTTGCATTTTTAAGCACCTTTCACCGGCTTTCTAACCTGAATCCCCGCGCTATCGCGCGGGTTAAGCGCCGAAAAAGAAAAAGGATAAGGGTCCTTACAATTACACTTACAGAATAATCGATTATAGGTAGTTAATTCTGTTTTTTTATAAATAGAAGGAGCTCATTTTGTTTGAGTAATGTTCTGAGTTTTCGAACAAGCCTTGTGAAAATCACTTTCTAAGTATTCTTAAGTCACCAAGGCACATTAGAAACAAAAATTAATAGTAGATTCAAGAATCATGAAGACTTTCATTTGTTGAGTCATCTATTTCATGTGAAGCTTGAGTTGAAACATTTTTGTCAAAAGATTTCATCAAGAAAGATCATGGCATTCATTCTCAGTCTGGTTTGATCATTTAAATTCGTTCATTGCACTGAAGATATTGAGGTGATATCTTTCTTGAATCAATTTCATTGTTGTTTTGATTAAAACTGTTTGTTTTGTTGTTGTTTGTTCATATAACAAATTGTAATCTTTAAAGGATTGCTAGATAGGTTTCTAGTGGTTAGAACAGAGAGGGGATCTTTGGTTCTTAGATCTTTTGAAAAGTCTATAAGTTTAGATTTTGAATTTTACCTAGGGAGGGTAAGAGAGATCTTTGTTTGCTTGTAAAGATATTATATTTGTTATAGTGGAAACTCTAATCAAGGCTTATCAGAAGTAAAATTGCATGTAGCCTCGGGGGTTGAGAGGTGAACCAGTATAAATCTTGTGTATGATTGTATATTTCTGTTCATATTCATATTGTTCTTGAAGTATTATGCTTGTTCATATAACAAGATTAGTTATAGCTCAAGAGTGGTCTGATTGAGATAAAAGTTGTTTTTAAAAGTTAGATTTCTTAATTGGGTTAAGATACAATCCTTCTGTCAAAGGCTTCCGTTGTGGTTAAAATTTGTTTTAAATTTTAAAAACTCTGAGGTAAAATCAGTTCACCCCCCTCTTGGTTATTTGCATAAGTGTTCATTCTATTTTTCACTTTTCAAACTTGAGTTTGGGCAAACCAATTACTAAATCCTTTTTAATTAGCTTGTTCATATGATGCATGTTAATGTGACTTGCCCTTCTATGCCATAGCCAAGATTCATCAATCTTGCTTATTAGACAAGAAGTGTTGTGAAAGAATGCATGATCAATTGAAAGTAAATAAGTGTTACCTTTCCTTTTACCTATGTGAATCACTTCACCATTTTGTCCATCACAAATCATGCAGCAATTCTCATTGAATGAGACTTTGAATCCTTTATCACGGAGTTGGCTTATGCTTAAGAGATTATGCTTCAACCCTTCTACATAAAGAACATTTTTTATTTTGGTTTTGAAGCTATCTCCAATGTCTTCCCTTTGTTATTATCTCCATAAGTGACATATCCTCCATCTTTAAGAGTTAGATTTGTAAGCATAGACATGTCACCTATCATATGTCTAGAGCATCCACTATCAAGGTACCATAATGAGGATCTAGCTCTTAGACATACCTGCAAAAATCAAATCAATTTATAAAGGAAGGTACCCAATTGAGATTGGGTCCATAGGGGTTAGCAGTTTTCTTTTTCTTTTGAACCCAAATGCAATCTCCACTAGGCACATAGAATCTCCTAGCATAGCATTTGTAATATGTATGTCCTTTTTCCATACAATAGTTGCATGTTACAGATTTTGATGATTTTCTCAAGAAATCATTTTGATTGATCTTTGAGTTTTTGAACTTCTTTTGATTCTTCTGTTTTGGAGGCACAAATACAGTTTTTCCAAAGGATTTTGAGCCTTGTTTGTACCCCAAACCCCGAAGTATCTCCAACATACTTTTGCACACTTAACATTTCAGCCAAGTTGCATTTTCCTTTGTAAAGCTTTCTCAAAAGATCAATTAAATCATTATTCTTGGATAAGAGTAACATGTATTTTTCTCCCTGACTTCTTTTGTAATCATCAAAATCTTTTTGTAGCAAGTTATATTTGTCAACATTAGTAGAATAAGAAGCATATACACATCCATTCATTTTGTAACTTGAAACAAGTTTTTCATTTTCTTCTTTAAAGTTGCAAATTCCAGTTTGCAATTCAGTAATTTTTGCAACATGCCATCTAAGATTTCCTTTGAGCTTGTTATTGGATTTTGCAAGCTTTTGGGCTTCTTCATGCATTTCTTGGAAAGCAATAATAGCTTGTTCAACTTCAGAATTTACCTCATCTCCATCACTTGATAGATCATCATCTTCTTCATTGATAGTGGAGGTGAGACACATGTTTGCTTCTTCATTTTCAGTTGAAGATTCTGATGTTGTTGACTCATTATCTTCCCAAGATATGTAGGCTCTTTTAATTTTCCTTCCTTCCTCACCTTGTTGCTTTTTCAAGTAGATTGAACATTCAGATTTGATGTGGCCAGGTTTTCCACATTCAAAGCAAGTAAAATTGTTGTCAATCTTCTTATTGTTGTTGTTGTTCTTGTTCTTGTTCTTGTTCTTGTTCTTGTTGTTCTTTGTGAACTTTTTGTTCTTGTTTTTCCTCAAGAACTTGCTGAACTTTTTAACAACCAAGTTCATATTGTCCTCTTCATCCTCTTCACTTGAATCTTCCACTTTTTCTGACTTTGATGTTGCAGCTTTTAGTGCAATTCCTTTGCTTTTCTTTTCTGCATCTACACAAGTTAGTTGAGACATTTCAAGCTCATATTCAAGTAAATTACCAAATAGTGCAGCCATGAACATCTTTGATAGATCTTTTGATTCCTTGATTGCTGTCACCTTTGGTTTCAAAGGTCTTGTGAGACACTTCAAGATCTTGATGTTTAGTTCTTCAGTATCAAAGATCTTCCCAAGTCCCAAAAGATGATTGACAATATGAGTGAATCTTGTTTGTAGCTGAGAAATGCTTTGATCGGTGTTCATCTTGAACATCTCATACTCATGGATCAATGCATGTTTTCTTGATCTTTTAACTTCTTCAGTTCCTTCATGAGTAATCTCCAACATCTCCCACATTTCTTTTGCACTTGTGCATCTCACTGTTCTAAAAAATTCATCAGAGGAAAGTGTAGAGGTAATCATATTGGACAACCTTTTATTCAGCATCTGTCATCTCATCCCATTCTTTAGGAATCATTTCATTGCCAACATTTTTCTTTGGAATAAAAGGACCTTTTTCTATAGCATTCCAAGCACCTCGGTCATTTGATTGAATAAAGATTTTCATTCTATTTTTCCAAAAACTGAAGTGCTCCCCTTCAAACATATGAGGTCTGTTTAGAGAAGCACCTTCTTTGAAGGTTATTTATTTTTCTTTTTGAAGAAAAGATAGTGATCTTGAATAACTCTCAAGAACCAGCTCTTGATGCCAATTAAAAATAATAGGAATACCCACAATAACCAAAAGGGGGTGAATTGGTTAAAACCTTGGTACTTTAAAAACTAATTCAAATCAGAGTTCAAGATTTTTATCACTTTCAAAACCAAGAAATCAATTTACTCAATCAAATAACTCAGCCCAAAGAATTCAATAGCTCAAAACAAAACTTGTTGGACAAGGTAAATGAATCAAGAATCAATGAATATGATGAGTATAGAGATAGAGAAACAACACACAAGCAACTTATACTGGTTCACTTCACAGCTTGAAGCTACATTCAGTTTCTTCTAATCAACACTAGATTACAGTTCCACTATTATAAAATTATGTTCTTACAAGCTTTTACAAAAACCCTTCCCTTTATCAACACTAGATAAAGAATAGAAATCTAAAACCCTATTAGAAATCTAAGGAGCAAGAACCAGAGAACACTACTCTGTTCTTGAGTTAGAGAACCCTACTCTAGAAGCAAGCAAGAAGAACCCACTTTACAATAGCCAATTACAACAGAAATTCAGAACCAAATTTACACACAAAGATTAATGAGAGAGACAACTTGATGATCCAATGAATGTTATGCACATGAATTACAAAATTAGGTTGAGAAGCAAATCGAATCAGATCAAGCTTTTCCTTAATCTTGAAAAGAATCTTGCTCAAGAATCATTCAAAGACCCATTGATGTTTTGAATGAAGCAAGAAGTAAAAACACTGAAAAAATCACTTAGAAATGCTTAGAAGGCTTGTGTGAGCTCAGAAATACGAATGGGTACAATATCTCAAAGTTTGAAAACAAGTAAAGCCTTCAAACCTATTTATAACATAATTTGTAACTAACTGTAATCAATTAAACGTGTCTGATAATCGATTAAAATTCTTTTGTAATCGATTAAATTACCACTTAATCGATTAAAATGTTAAAGAAGCTTTCTGGGTTTCAGCAACGAGCAAAATAATCGATTATCTCGAGCTGTAATCGATTAAGACAGAAAGCTATGTTTCATAAAATGAACTGTGTAATCAATTACAGATTTTGGTAATCGATTAAATCAGAAAGCAGACATTTTCTAAATGAACTACGTAATTGACTACTGATAATGGTAATCGATTATCACAGCAAGGCTTAAAATAATCTTTTATGTAATCGATTACACTAAGTAAGTAACGATTAAAATCATTAACAAAGTAGTTTTGTTGTAAACAAAGGCCAAATAATTGATTATTCCGATGGGTAATCGATCACAATGTTCATAACAAAATTTCCAAATAAACGAAGAACAAAATAATCGATTATATCAGTAACGTAATCGATTAAACCAGTGAAAATAGCATTTTTCCAAAAACCTTTCAATCAGATTAAAACCTTAACAAAAATATAAAAGCTTTGTTATTTTTTATGAAAACCATTTAAGTTTATGAATGAATGAGTGAATGCAACGCATGGATCATCAGATTAGCCTTTCTCTTACACATAATACAATTAAACAACTTCAAGGCATCCAAGCATGTTGAAAGCTCAAAACCAATCTTGAATCAAATCCTTTTTAATCGTCATGATGCTCCCCCCTATATCCAACACCTGGAAGGCCTTTTACCAAAAGAAATTGGCATTTAAAGTGTATAATTATTGGGTCTTGTTGAAACTAGTCTTTTAGGTTCTCTACCTCCAACTCTTGGCCTTTTGAAGAACCTTGAAACCATTGCCATTTACGCTTCCTTACTCTCAGATGAAATACCATCTAGACCCTGTAGTGCTGCACAACCACTATTAACTTTTTGTCTTTCCATTAAATAAAAAATACCAAGTCAAAGTTTATATTAACTTATCACAAAATATAAAAGAAAAACAAGATAAAATGATAGTACATAACTTGGTATAACACTAACAACTTTCTTTTTACTAATCTTATATTTACCCTTGCACAATGTTATTTGAACACAAGACAGTGTTCAAGCCCAAAGTGATAGAACAGATATTTAAGCAAAGCCAATAGTCAATGCAATAAAAGAGACCTTTTTCAAGTACAAATTACAGTTCATAAGCTCAACTATGAAAGAAATCAACTTCTTGTAAAGAGAGTAATTCCACGGTTTCAGATTACTAGGTGGGTGCTTAGGTAGTTACTATATGTGTAACTACATTATCTCTTAAGGGACACTTACCATAGTGTTATTATATTATATTGCATGTCATATGCCTATAAAAGGCCACAGGTTGTAGGTAGTTGACATCATGTGAGTAGTGAAAATAAAGTTTATTAGTTTGTGAAGTAATCTCTTTCTCTGTTATGAATGTTAGAGTGTGAAAAATAATTTTAGTTTTGTTTCTCTCTATATATATTGCGTTTCCGCTGTGCATGAGTGTTGTGTGGTGAGTTTCTATTATTAGTCCACTGATAACACTAACTCACCAAAGTAACTATGGAGGTGAATGAAACTCTTACCTGCTTTGGTCTCTGAAGGCTGTGGCTTGACGCGCGGAGATTCTGCAACATTGAAGAATGTCCGATCATTCAAGAATCGATTAGGAAATTGCAACAAAGGTCAATGGCCATAGGTATCATGGCTCCATGGTGAAAATTTCAATTTCCCCACGAACAAGCTAATATGAAATAGCTCCCAATTTTGATTGGTAAAATTCAATGGTAAAGAACCATGCAAGTTTCATTGCTCGAGCAACACAAGAAGATAAAATATTTTCCATTCCTTTCACTTGGAAACCTTTAGCAGCATTACATCAAACACAAAACATGCAAACTACGAGAAACACAAATTAAATGGCACCGATCAGCGTCATACCTTTGTGTTTCTTGAAACAGACCAGAGAACAACTGAAAGCAGAAGGAACAACATAACAATTTTCAAAAAATAAAAATAATAACAACAATAACAATAAAGGGAATAAAAACAAAAGTAATGTTTGGGATATTTATTGCTTACTAAGGTAAGTAACATGAAGGGCACTTGTATTTGGACTGAGCTTGGTTGCAGACTTGGCATTTTCGAGGACCCATTGTGACGCCAAAAGGGTCTCTGAAAAGGAAGCACTTACGCTTTAATCTTCTTTTATATAAAACTGAAAGCCATTGGTGTGGGAGGAGCTTCGTTGCTCTGCTCAATGCCTCAACTCGAAGACGGAAGCGCTTCAACCGAAAGAAACTATAAAACCAATAAATAGAGAAGCTAAATAACTAAGGTCTAAATCTAATAAATCAATAAATAAAATAAATTAATGTTTTTAGACCTTGAGGATCTTCGCGGCCTTCATAACGGGGTTTTCTCTCACGATGACCTTTCTCCTTGTGGCCTTGTAGTCGGAGTAGCGTTGCTCGGTGCAGAAGAGGTTGCCACAATGGCACCGGAATCCAATGAGAATATAGAGAAAGCGGAGATTGGGAATATGGACCTGGTAGAGATGCGTATTAGAAACCCTTTTCCTTTCATGCCATCTTCTTCCTACAATTACCAACTTGTCCACTTTTTTTCCTTCTTCTCCCAACATCATCACGTGTTCTATTACTTGCTCCTTGAAATTGTTACACATCTTCTTCCACCACCGATGGCATGTACGAGAAACAAAATTTCAAACCAGGGAGAGGGAGAAACCTTACAGGTGCATCGAGATCGTGTGTGTTGAGGTATGGTTGATTTCAAAACCCTAGTTGGTCTAGGAAGTTTGACGGCAAAATGGGAAAAGAGGAAAAAAAAAAGACAAAAACCCAATGTTCTGGTTTAAGGTGTCCCAATAATATGCATTCTTTCATTCCTTTCAAAGACGGTTTCCGAAAACCGAATTTGTATTCTCGAATATTACATCGGTTATTGAAGAAACTGATGTCGTAATGTGATTTCAAATACGATTTTAATAAACCCGTCTTAAAAAGTTGCATTTATTTACAAAAATGCCACCGCTTAGCTTACAACATCATTTTTTAAAGAACCGTTGTGATAGTGTTAGGTTTTTACGGCAAGCATACCGTGTTATCGTTGCAAGTTACAAATTTATAAAGTTCGTCTCCATAGGGATTTCAGTTCACTTTAGTTAGTTAAATATTTATCTATCAAATCAATAGTCTATGTACAAACGATTAAAGCGAAGATTCATTTGTTTGATGTTGTAACGTAAAACAAAGATAAAAATTGCTTAGAAGAATTTGCAAAAGAATTGTTAGGAGGATCTACAAAAGAAGGGTTAGTGGGAACATTATAAGCATTATTATTCTGCCTCCAATTATAAGGTTGATTAGAACTTGGACGACTGCGATAACCTTGGTAATTCCCTTGATAATTTTGTTGAGGTCTTGATTGATTTTGCATGTAGTGAACTTCCTCTTCTTGTGAATAATCACCAGGTACTAAACAATGGCCATTCTGATGGTCTCCTCCACAAAAATCACATCTCAGGATTTGTTGCACTTGATGGGCTGTGTGAGATTTTTGTGATCCTCCCTGCTGAATTTGTTGAGGAAGTTGGCCTATTTGCTTTGCTAAGGCCTCCAATTGTTGTGTCAGAAGCTTGTTTTGAGCTAGGATGGCATTTTGGGTATCTAGCTCTATTACTCTTTTCCTCTAAATTAGTGATCTATCATGGTGAGATTGGTAGTCACTTGTTGCTATTGAGTCAATGATCACTATGGCTTCCTTAGGGCTTTTTGACATCATTGTTCCTCCAGCTGAAGCATCAAGGATCATCTTGGTCTGGGGCCTCAAACCACTGTAAAAGATATGTAACTGTGCAGCATCATCAAAGTTGTGGTTCGGGCATCTCCTTAGTAGTGACTTGAATCTTTCCCATGTCTCACAGAGTGGTTCATCTACACCTTGAGAGAAAGTGGTAATAGTTGACTTTGCACTTATAAATCTTGATGGAGGAAAGAATCTAACGATGAATTTCTCCTCCAACTCGTCCCATGTGCTTAGACTTTTGTTTGGTTGTGACTGAAGCCAAGTTTTAGCTTTACCTGTCAAAGAAAAAGGAAAAGCTCTAAGGTAAACAGCTTCAGCATCTTCATCTGATGCTCCCATTGTACTGCATAGCTCCATGAAAGTTGACAAGTGCGTGTATGGATCTTCATGGTCTAGTCCTAGCAAATGGATGTGAGCCAATAAGACTGAGTAATGTTGGCTTCAGCTCAACAACTTTGTTGTTGAAAGGAGGGATGACTATGTTGTTGTAATGCTTGGGACCTTGTTGATAGGCATAGTCACCAAGAGTCCTTCTTACTGGTCTATTTTCTTCTCCGCCACGATCAGTCATGTTGTCTCTTACCACTGGTTTTTCGGGTGAAGGGGGGTCAATAGACGAAGTTTCCTCGGAATGCTTGTTGGATTCTTGTTTCTTTTTCTTTCTGATTTTCCTTTCGGTTTTGGAGATTTCTGGATCAAACTGAGGTTTATCTGTAGAAGACTTTTCTCGCATAAAGAGAAAGGAAGAAACTACAAGATTCTGTAAGCATCGAGGTTAACAAAATAACAAGAAAATTTATATACAAAACAAGAAATAAAGAACAAGAAAAATTCTTCTAAATTGAAATTATATTTAAACAACTAAGTAAACAAATCAAATCCCCGGCAACGGCGCCAGAAAATTGTTAGTTTTTTACGGCAAGCGTACCTTGTTATCGTTGCAAGTTACAAATTTATAAAGTTCGTCTCCACAAGGATTTGAGTTCACTTTAGTTAGTTAAATATTTATCTATCAAATCAATAGTCTATGTACAAACGATTAAAGCGAAGATTCATTTGTTTGATGTTGTAACGTAAAACAAAGATAAAAATTACGGAAATAAGTAAAAGAGTTTAAGTCAAGGAAAGCGTAGGATTGGATTTCGTCTTACTTATCCCTTCAATTAATTTTATCTATGCATTATTTTTCTATTCTTATTGACGCACACGTTTAAGTAACCCTAATTCGATTCCTCGCATATTAAGGTCCTAAGGATATTTTACTAAATACTGATTCCTCGCATATTTAATTAAATACCCTAGCATTAAGATTCTATTCACGTGTTTAATACGATCAAAACGTTATGCCCTATTCCTAGCAACGTAACGTGATGAGTGAAATCATTCGATTCAAACCCTAAATTTACTTTCCAATCGCCTTTAGAGTTTAAATTCATGAAACTAGAGATCACTTAGAATCACGCATTAAGCATAGAATGAAGTCACCAATAAGAAATAGAATGATGCATAGAAATTAAAAGAGCATAGGGATAAGAAGAGTACGTACAATCCTTAGAGAGTTTAGGCGTTCATTGGAAGAACCTCCTCAAGAGAATGACTGACGAAGTAGCTTGTCATCGATGCTCTTTTCGGCAGAGTCTCCACTACAAAAACTCACTTTCTCACTTCCCTAACTCTCTACTATAACCTAAGAAGGATTCCTAAGCCTAAAGTATGAATCAAGGAGCTAAATTGGTGCCAAAGAACATCCCATCACCCAAGGATCCATGGGCTATTTACAGGAATTGCCTCCTACCTGCTTCACTCGCCCAGGCGAGTGATTCCTTCACATTTTGGTCGCCTGGGCGAGCTAACCCTTATCACCTTGGAACTTGCAGCTCGCCTGGGTGAGCCAAATGCACTATATGTGATCGCCTGGGCGTGCTTAAATCTTAGTGCTGAAGTTTTCTTTGGGCTTTGTTGGGCAAAAGAACCAATATAATATTTTTTTAATAAATATTTACCGATAAGGGGCGATTTCAAAATTATTTACCAAAATGGGGCAATGTAACATGCCTAATTCAGGCATGTTACAGCTGCCTCAATTTGGTAAATAAGGCCCCCCCGCTCCGCAGTTCCTTCATATCTTGGCTTGCAGTGTTCTCTGTCTCTGCTAAACTGCCAACCATTCTGGTGTTTTTTGGTTTTTTCAGAGATTTTTGAAGTTGTTTTGAGTGACGAGAAGCATGAGTTCAAGTGGTGATTCTGTTCGCGTTTGAGGGATTAGGGTTTGTTGGGAATGGTTAGGTTGTGTTTAGGGTATGGTCATGTGAAGATAGTTTGTGGTTAAGGGTTTAGGGTTTGGTGGGCATGGGACGTGATGTTTGGGCCAGGGTTGGGGTAGGGTTAGCTTTCATGGTCATGTGACGATGGTTTGCAGTTAATGGTTTAGGGTTTGGTGGGCATGGTATGTGACGTTTGGGCAAGGGCTGGGGTAGGGTTAGGTTTCATGGTCATGTGACGATGGTTTGCGGTTAATGGTTTAGGGTTTGGTGGACATGGTATGTGACGTTTGGGCTAGGGTTGGGGTAGGGTTGGTTTCATGATTTTGGTTTCAACTTGGCAAACTGCTTCACCTTCTTCATCAGCTCATGCTCATAGTCCTCAGAGTAACCCTTTAATCCCCGCAAACTGCTTTCAACAACTTGGCAAAACGAATACAGCAAAGCACTTGTTACAACTGTGATCAGTGAGGACGGTGGTGTTAGTGTTGTCCTTCCAAATGCCCCAAAACCAAACCTTTCTCACCTAGAAAAGATTCAACTATTCCCTCTAATAGGAACATACAGTTCCCTTGTGGCCATGGCTCATGCGGAATGAACTCACGATATGGCAAGGACTACTATGCCTGCCCCATCAACCTAACCAACATCAACAGTAAATCATTAACCATTAACCTGAAC
>PYAF01001153.1:804418-831867 GCA_007407185.1 Glycine tomentella | reverse complement strand
TTCAGGTGAGGGGTTAGGGTTGTGTCGGCAGGCGTACATGGTGTTTGGGGTTTAGGGCGTCATTCAACACGCCCACCAACCCTAAACCATGCAACCAAAACCATGAAACCAACCCTAACCCAACCCTAGCCCAAACGTCACATACCATAAATGTCACAAACATAAATGCCCACCAAACCCTAAACCCTTAACCGCAAACCATCGTCACATGACCATACCCTAAACCCAACCTAACCATGCCCAGCAAACCCTAATCCCTCAAACGCAAATAGAATCACCACTTGACCGAATGCTTCTCGTCACTCAAAACAACTTCAAAAATCTCTGAAAAAAACGAAAATACACTCGAATGGTAGGCAGTTTAGCAAAGACACAGAAGACTGCAAGGCAACATATGAGGGCAATGCTAAGGGGGGCCATATTTACAAAAATGGGGCAGCTGTAACATGCCTAATCCAGGCATGTTACACAACCCCATTTTTGTAAATATTTCTCAAACAGCACCTTATTCGTAAATATTTATTAAAAAAATACTATTTTGGTTCTTTTGCCGGCTATGTTGATTGTTGGGCCTAGATTGCTTTTGAAACTTCAATTTTTACTTTGATCACCCCTTTTTCTTGGATTTATATGCTCGAAACTTCCGGAATCTTCAAACCTATCAAATACACCATTAATTTGGACGAATCTTCTCAAAACATGAAATCATAACTTAACTATATACAACTACAATTTGAATAGGTTTCTAGGGTTAGTTTGTAAATAAATTTAATCAAAACAATGGATAAGTGCCATCCTATAAGTTCTATATTTACTAAAATTTGGCACTTATCAGATAGCAGCGTCGTAAAAGGTCCTTTTTGTAGTAGTGCAACAAGGTTACACAACTCTCATTTCATAAGTGGAACCCAAATATATTAATGATGCAATTTAAGATGAGAAATGGGTAAAAGCCATGCAAGAGGAACTTGAACAATTATAGAAAAATTATGTTTGGAAGCTTGTAGAACTACCACAAAGAAAGAAAGCAGTAAGAGCTAAGTGGGTGTTCAGACACAAGTTGGACATGGTCTGTACGTTGTAACACCCTGAAATTTCGATAACTAAAAAAATGTTTGATGTATTTTTGTGTTATTTGATTAATTTGGATTATTTGAAGTGTTGTGTGAATTATCCTTGTGCAACTTTTTGGTGTGGATGTTAGGTTATGTGAAGTCTTTTATCTGTGTTGCAAATATGTGATTTATAGCTTAACCGAAAACCTATTTCGGTAAAACCATAATTCAGACTTGTTAACCATTGGATCTCCTTCACATTTGGACTATAGGTTCACAACCTAGGTTTGCACCTTTTGATCGTTGGGATTTCCAAAATTACAATTTTGGAAATCTCATTTAGTGCGACCAGTGCGCTAAACGCAATTCCAGACAGAGAGAAAAATTTGCTCAGCGTGAAATGTCGCGCTCGACGCCAAAAGTGGAATTCCTCTTAGAGAGATGAGCTTGCTAAGCAAGATCTTCAGTTTAGATATACGTTCATTAGAGTGAAAACCCAAAATTCCACTTCTCTCTCTCCAAAACCCTCACCAAAACCCTAACTCTCATCTTCCATCACCCACTACCACTAGTGATCACCACGAGCCACCGTTGTTTGACGCCAAACCACCGTACGAAGGGGAACACTTTAACTAAAGCATAATATTCAAAGCTCAACTCAAGGATTCGGTAGATAATAGAGCCTCCAATTGTCCTTTTGTAGTTTTTTCAAGGTAACCATGATTTCCTTGTCTTCTCCTAGTTAGTTTAAACCTCTCTTAGTATCTTTTATGATTTGGGTAATGTTATTGAATATTTTTACACTTCTTTTGAAAACCCTTTGAAAATGAGATGTTTTAAAAGTTACCTTTTTATAATAATGATGTCGCTTTCATGACCTTCACTAAACCCCTGTCACAATGGAGTGATGGGAATTTGAAAATGATGTATCTTTGATGTAGACTCCAAAAACACCATTTTAGTCCCTTTTAAAAACTGAATGGGTATTTGACCCTGAATATTAATGTTAATCTTGTATTGGAAATCCATACTAAATTTCTTCGATTTGGTATATAGAGCTCTTTGTTTGGACTAATGGAAGTGAACCTAAGAGATCTCAAAACAACACCGCGAGGAGCGAACGAGAGAATATAGTGAAGGGAGTTATGGTTTTTTTAAAGCTTTTGATATAATAGTTGGGGTCAAAGAACCCTCACCAAACACATGTTGATGTTAATGATGTCATCATGACAGATGTATGTTGTGTATGTACATGGGGATGTAGTGACCTATTGGATATCCCTTGAGAGGGATGTGATTGTTTTAAAATTTTCAAGCATCCTTGGAAAGGGAAGGGGATTGCTTAGAATTTTTAACTATCCATGGTCAGTGCATTAATGGTGCCCATGTTTCATACTTCATTGCATATAAATAGTATAAACTTTGTCAGTAAGTGCCTATGGTTTTTCATGAGGAAAAATGTTGGTACTTGGGGACATGTCACTTGGTTTGGAACTTCCTTGAGACTCGTGTTGATCAACATGGGGGAGTTTCCTATGCACGACAGTTACTGCCTAGTTTTCCTAAGCTAGAGTGTCATGTAGACACACTTAGGCTATTTTCTAACGAATGGTATCACATTGCATTTGAGAGTTGAGTCAGGTGCATGCATCAATCTAAGCATAATTGATCTAATTGTTGAAAAGTCTATGTCTAGTTTGTTAAATGTATGTTGAACTGATGGATATATTGAGAATGACTGTGATGGTGTGTTATCATTTTCTTTCTAATTGTTGCCATTTTATAGTTTTTGATCTTTACAATAAACTCATCCTTGCAATTTTGTACCGCGTGGATTGGTACCTGTGATGATTGCGAGGGAATTCTTTTGTTAGAGCCACCAAGCTAATGTGATAACGTTGGAATACATTTTGGGAGAGTTGTATTTTGTTATCAACTCTTCATCAATTGGTTTCTTGATTCTTTTTGTTGGGCATGTAAATCCCAGGTTTAGAAACATGTAAAAATTGAATTGTGTTCTAACATGTGAATGATATATATATATATATATATATGTGTGTGTGTGTGTGTGTGTGTGTGAGCGCGCGCATATTTATTTACGTATTTGTGCATTGTCTGGTGAGTGTCTTATGGTAAAAATTTTACCCTCATTTTCATAATCCAATTAACGGAGTTTCGATTTAAAATTGAAAATTACACGTTTATAATAGTGATATCCTAGCGACGAGGCAGGTCATTACATTAGTTGTGTCAAAGCAGGTCGAATCTTTTTGGCCAGTTAGTTGTGAGTCTATTGTGTTTCTCTATGCATTTTTTGTTTGTTGTGTTGAATGTTTGATGTTTAAGTATTTAATTGCTATATAGCTGCTTGAGCTATTTGTGTTTGAAACTCACTCACATTTTTGTTTTATGTGGAATATGGAGATTTGTTGGTGTTGTCATAACATGTTTGTATTTCATGATGTTTGTTATACCATGAGTTCCAATGCCTTGTCACGAGCTATCAGACTGGCCATCTGAATAATTCGTGAAGTGCAATGGGACACTATGACAAGTAGTTAGGAAGACAAAGTTTGGAGAATGGGCATTAATGTCTCGAGAGAACTGTTGTAGAGGAGTTATTTCTTGAGGCATCAACTCTCAAGAGTAATTAAGTAAGGACTTGAGATAGGTATAAAATGGTCTTATTCCTTTTTCTTGTGTGTATTCCTTCCATGTTCTCACTTCCTGGTGTGTGCAGGGAGTGATGGCTGGACGAAATGATCGTGTGATAACTGATGCTCTCTAAGCCTTAGCCCAAGCTATGGGGAATCATAATAGAGTAGAATCTACTAGAGCTACTGAGTATCAAGGGTTGGATCGCATCCAACGAAACAATCCCCCTGCTTTCAATGGAGGATACAATCCTGATGGTGCTCAGAACTGGATATGGGAGATTGAGAAAATATTCCGAGTGATGGCGTGTCTGGAGGAGCAGAAGGTTTCTATTGGCACATACACTCTGGTAGAAGAAGCTGAGTATTGGTGGGAGAAATACTTGGAGGTTGAAGGTCAAGCTGTGACCTGGAAACTTTCAAGAGGGTATTCTGGAGAAATACTTTCCTAAAGATCTTAGAAACAAGAAGAAGATGGAATTCGTAGAGCTTAAGCAAAGGGAACATGACTATGGTTGAATATGCAGCCAAGTTCGAAGAGTTGGTGAGGTACTTTCCTCACTGCAATGACCCGCCTCGTCGCTTCAATATCACTACTTTAAACGCGTAATTTCAATTTTAAATAAAAACTCCATAAATTGATTATGAAAATGAGGGTAAATTTTTCACGATAATGCAATCATCAGACAACGCACAAATACTTAAACAAATATATAAATCAGACCATTATATATATATATATATATATATATATATATCATTCGCATGTCAAAACATAATTCAACTTTTACATGTATCTAAGCCTGGGATTTACAAGCCTAATCAAAAAGAATCAAGGAATCAACTAAGAAAGAGTTGATAAACAAAACACAACTCTCTTGCAAAATAAATGACATTATCACGTCGGCTTGGCGACTCCAACAAAAGGATCTCCCTCCAACATCATGTATTGCTACTCATTTGCTTTCATGAACAAAGGTTCGCGATCATCACAGGTACTAACCACATAATACAAAATTACAAGAGTGAGTTTATTGTACAAGATCAACAAACACCAGATGATAATGATTAGCAAAAAAACAATAATAATAACCACAATTATTCTCAATAATCAATAAGTTCAACATACACTCAATCAACTAATCATCAACTTTTTCCACAATTCAAATCAGTTATGCTCAGAATGATGCATGCACTTGACTCAACTCTCAAATGCAATATGGTACCAATCGTCAGGAAATAGCCTAAGCATGCCCACATGACACTCTCACTTAGGAAAATGATGCAGTAATTGGTCGAGGTCAAATTTAATAAACAAGTTAATATGCAGTGTGTAACATCCTTCCAATTACTATATTATGCCTAGGTCATAATACGTAACTAGAAGATGTTAACTTTTCTAACGTAAAATTTTTAACCAAAATTGGTTAAGAAAAACTTATCTCAATATTAGAAAATTACGCTTATATTGAGCATGTAGAGACTTTTTGGTCTCTTTAATAAATTACAACTTAGTAATAACTTGTAAATAATATTCCCTACAATAGTAGTAATGTCTATATATTACAAAGCATATAACAAAATGCTTCCACAACATTAAAAGAAATCTTCCAACTTGTCCTCACTCTGTAGCTCCTCTTTTCGATTTACCTGTCTGGAATGACACAGGAACATACTAAAACAGTGAGAATTCCAGAGAATTCTTAGTAGGTGAAAATTTGCTTATCATACAGTGTCATCGTCATCATTCCAACTACTTCGATTTATTAAGAAAACATGTGAACAATTATGGTTGATTTTTAATTTCATAAACATATAACCTGAAGTAGATTCATTTTATTCACAAACACTTAAAAATAATCTCATACTTTATCATTAATGCAAGCATCATTTTCAATCATGTCAATGCATAGCTTACCTTTATTATTTTACTCTTTAATACCCTAAACTAGACAATGAGCTCATTACTAGACTTAGGTTGCTCCCGCAGGGTCGTGCTCAGTTTAACTGTATCCCCCTTTGGGGTCCCATAGGGTCGTGCTCAGCTTAACTATATCACCCTTGGGTCAATATGTCTTTCCCGCAGGGTCGTGCTCGGCTTAACCGTATCACTCGTTGGGTACCGTTAGGGTCGTGCTCAGCTTAACTGTATCACCCTTCAGGTATTATCTTTCTTTAGTCTTTCCCTCAGGGTCATGCTCGGGTTAACCGTATCACCCTTTGGGCACCATCAGGGTCGTGCTCAGCTTAACCGTATCACCCTTCAGGTCTTATCTTTTTATCTTTCTTAATGCACATGACATGCTCAATGACATGCAAAGATACATAACTTGTTTCATACAATTATGCCACAAAACATCAAGATTTCATCATCACAAAGAAAATCATAACAAAGAACATTATAACAACACGATTTCTTACTACATATGATTCGATTCTTCCTATAATCTATACTCATCTAATAGTCATTAAATTTCCATCTTTTAGTATTAAAATAGACTTCCTAAGCTTTCTAAAAAGGTATCACATGTCTCAATTGAAGTTATAAAACTCTAAATATAATATTTTACAAATAGAACTTCAAATCTGCCAACAATATCAAAATTCTACATTAACATCTCCTAGTGTTTTCACGATTTCAAGCAGTAAACAATCTAGTTTTATCTGAAATTTTATGTTATAGCTGACATCTAGATCTTTAATTCCATATATTATACACCTAATTTGAATAAGAAATGAGAGAGAAATAAATTTTTTAAAACGGATGGCAGAAGCTGTTTTGGGTGTGGACAGTTTCGGACAGCTTGAGATAAAATAATTTCTGGACATGATTCACTACTTATTTTGGTCCCATATTTTAGGACAACATAGAGGACATCCTAATCTTTAAAATGAGTGGTCAAACATCTCGTTTGGTTAAGTATAGAGGATGATATGGAAATTTCAAAACAGTCTAAAATTCAGCTTACAGCCATACGAATTATCTCAAGAATCAAATGATAAATGAAACTAACTTTCACCTACCTCAAATGAGTTTAAATCTTGAAAATAGAATGGATAAATGGCTTCCTTCCTTCCTTCCTTCCTTCCTTCCTTGGGAGAATCCTCTAAGAGATGAAGCCTTGATATCCTTCTTCTAAGCTTGTCAAAACTCTTCCTAAGGTTGTTAGGTTTCTCACGAAATTTTGTCAAGATGGTGGAGTTTCTTTCTTACTTGTTTTAGGCTTAGAAAAGATAAAGATGAAAATGAAATGGAAAGGATTCAAGGGAGGGTTTCACGTGAGAGAAAGAGGTGTAGGAAGTATCTTGAAAAATGAATTCCATTCAAAGCCTTCATCCTTTATATAGTAGTTGAAAGCTAAAAAAATCTCCTAAGTCATTATGGCCTTACTTTCCAAGTGGCCAAATCATAAAGGCTATTGATTCTCCTCAATCCAAGTGTCCTAACTCTTGAAGGTTCTCAATAGTTCTCCTTCCTTCTTGTATTTTCATGGAGTAGCTTGCCAATGAAGGTTTTTATGCTTTTTCTTTCATTCTTGAGTTTATCCCAAACCTATTTTAGTAAAATTCTAATTCTAGATTCGTTAACCGTTGGATCTCGTTGAAATTTTAAAGTTATACTACTATCTCACATATGTGACTTTTGACCGTTGGGATTGTTGAAATAATTTCTAGATCTATCCAGTGTAAGATGGAAGAGTGTAGAGAAATCTTGGCTTGATTTTTATGTTACCTTTCATCCATGCCATACAAGTGTCTTGCCACTTGTTTTCATCCTATGGCTTATCTTCCAAGTGGCTAAATTCAAGAAGCTTCTTCCTCATTCTCCATGCTTCTCCATGTGAATGACAAGCTCAAAGGGAAGGAGTACAAATTTTTCTTCCTTTCATGCTACATGTGGTCATTTTTTATGATGAATAAAAATATAGTTTCAATATGGTATTTTCTTAAAAAGAAATCCAATTTAATTTGAATTCTTTTATCTAAAGAAAATTTTGAATATTAGAATTCTAGATGATTCTAAGAATTTATCCCAATGATAGTTTAAATTAATCCCAAGTAGTCTTATACAGGGCAATACATAAACCTTTCATTTTAGACTACATCTTTATCTTATTTTTGATTTGGTCTATACTTCTTCTGACCATCAAAATTACTAAAACATTTTATTAAATAGGTTTATTCATCCTATAATTAAGAGAAAGTTCAATAGATTTTATATACCATTTTTCCATATTTTTCTTATGCTTGAGTTTTCTTGAATACAGCCTCAAAGTTGTCATCTTCTGAAATTTGTAGAAATCTTATTCTAGAGTTTTGTGTCACCAAATATATTGATACTTAGTCAGCTAAGTGTATTCTATAATTTCATCAAGTTTCTATAAAATTTCTAAAGTTATTTGAGCATTTTTGGCCTAGGGACATTTTGGTAATTATGTTATTCAACCTAGGGGTATTTTGGTCATTTTCAAAAAAATGTCCAAGGGCATTTTTGTAATTTTCATCTTAAGGGTTTTCTAGTAATTTCTACTTAAAGGAAAGAGTGATATACTCATTTTATATTTGTATTTTAATATCATCACATTTCCATAAATTAATTATAACTATTGAATATAATTTTTTAAGATGTTACACAGTGCAATGGTTATAAGAAGAAATGTGATACGGATGTGTTCCGTTCAAGAGTAACGGAGATGTCCAACAAAGGATGTTGGATGGTTTTCTGTCTGATCGGACTCTCCCTTCCCCAGAAGCTTATTGAGATGAAGCTAATAAAGGAAGGGACGATCACAACGAACACGAGAGCAATTGGGTGCTGTGTGTGCCGTGTGAATGGAAAGAGAGAGTCAGAATTCTGTGTACCTTTCACCATGGGAAGCTCTGTATTTATAGGGGGCTAACCTGGATCTTGAATGTGTTCTTGCTTAGGCCCGTCACCTTATCTCTGAATATTTGGAGGTATATCTGCAATCTTTCCCTTTTTACTCCATCACAATATATCCGTGGATACCCTCCATATTTAGTCTGATACTGAATATTTGAGTCATTATGGCAGAGATCAGATATTTTTATATTCGTACCAAGATCCGTAACAGATGCCCCTCAGCCCGGTCGTCTAGAATTCTAGGTGATCGGGGTGTATATTGACCCGACCTGCACTTAGGCCGACCTTTGCTTGGTCGGGCCGACCTAAGGTGAAAGAGGCTCCTCCCGAATGGAAAACGACCTTGACTACATGCAGCCTTGTGTTGTTAATCCGACCCGAGGTGGGAAATCCCCCCCCCTTTGGATGTCGAGCTATGTCTTGTCCTTTCAGAAAGTGGTTTTACTCTGAGTAAGTGAAGCGACTTCTTATTCCGCCAGGTGTCGCGACGCGATTGATTTCTCTGTTCATGCTTTAATCATTTTACTGTTTCGTATTAATTATGTAACCGCCTATCCCACGTTCTCTATCGTCCATCGGTTACTACCCCACGTTTCTTTTTGAATTTTTGACGGTTACTTTTTCCTACTAAATGCCCCTATAGCCTTCCCTATTCTCTTTATTCTCGTAGTTACTTCATATCTCTCCAGACTCTTCCTCATTCCTTGTGTTTTCGCGACTGCTGTTCATCCCATCACCGTTTGTGCTCTCTGTTGTTACCTTCTTCATCTTCAGGTATTTGTTGCTTACTTTTACTCATTTTTCTTCTGTTCATTGCCAGTTCCTTTTCTTCTTCTTGCTTTGCACAAGCCCTGGGTTGATAGTGTTCCGCCATTCCCATTTGTCTCTTTTAATTCTCGTTTATTATTGCTCATTTTGTCATTTAATCATGAAATACACACCCAAAGAGGAGGCTAGGATTCGTAGAACCGTTCCCCCTCGTTCCGCATTTTGGTTATGGGGTCTCCCCCTTTCTGAAGAAGAAAAGAAAAAATCACTACTCCAAGTTCCTACAGCCCCTAACACTTCCAAACCGACCCCCCAACCTTCTAAAGTTCATCGAGTCAGGCCTTCTGGGTTAGGGGTCTCCTTATGTCAGAGGTCTATCCTGTCCTCTGGACCTACGGCGCTTCCCAATATTGTTGTTCCCTCTAGTATCACCCATAAGGATGCCCCTAGTGTTGATCCCCCATTTAGGGTTCGGTATGAGCCCTGCTCGAAATGTGTCGATGAGTTCATGTATTTGGCCAGTAAGGATTTTGATAGACAAGCCGACGATCTGCTGGACAACTGTCGACATAATCCCATCCGTGAATCTATACCTGTTGATGCCCCATTATCTGGTTCGGGTGTCGGTGTACCGAATCCTACGTTAATCCGGGATTTATCTGACTCAAGTCCCGTGGTGTTTCGCCCTCCAGGTATTTTACTAACTTGCTTATTTTACTGTCGTAGGTATTCATGGACCCGCCTCATGTGGGAGGTGTAGAGGAATCTGCTGCCGGGCCCCAATCTCAGGTTGTTTCCCTAGCTTTAGCGAATAGGTTCCCTTGGGTCACTCATGAGGTCCTGAGTTATACCTCGGTGTTAGACCTTGAGGCTCTCGCCCTCGTCCCTTTTGAAACTCAAACTGGATTTTCGGTCTGTCTGCCCCGCCTGGGTGAGCCCGTATGTTCTGCCCGGGAAGGGAACGATCCCGAGTTTTTTCTTTTTTATACCGACGTTTTTGCCCAGGTAGGGGTTCGTTTTCCTTTTTCCGAGTTCCAGATGCAGGTATTGGACCATTTGCATCTTGCTCCGTCTCAAATCCATCCCAATGGTTGGGCCTTTGTCCAAGCCTTTGAAATTTTATGTCAACAACTAGAAATTCCATGTACATGCCCTTTGTTCTTTTACTTTTTTACTGTTTATACTGGTCGTTCTGGACGGGAGCCCCCTGAGCGGAAAGGATGGGCTTCTTTTCGAGGTCGTACCGATAAGGATTCTGATCGTCGGTTGTTTGGTTTATTCTCTGATTCCTTTAAAGGGTTTAAAGACAAGTTTTTTAAAGTTGTCGCCGTGCCCGACCGTCGTCCCTTTTTCTTGAACCAACCTAATTCTCCGACGCCCTGGAGGTTCCCTTTATATTGGTCTTCTGCTCATTACGACTTTCCCCCTATTTCCTATAGGACTGATAGGGCCCGGTTGTCTGATTCCGATGCTATCTCTGTGGATCGGATATTATCATATAAGGATTCGGGGAATCTTGCTCCCATAGCTCACTATATCCAGTGTGGTTAGTCTAGACTTCTCTTGACCGTTTGAGAGTTTATCATTATCTTGCTAACTGTTTTGCCTTTGTTACGCAGCTATTGACATGGATGTTGTTCCCATTCCTCCTCACCTTGCCGCCCTCAAATGACGAAAGAGGCGTAAAGTGGCTAAGAGGAGTAAAGCCAGTGAGTCAAGCTGAGCTCCTTCTCTGGCCGCCCCGACTGTCGATGTTTCTGGAGGTTCGGTTCTGGGTTCCCCTCACGTTCCTTCATCGAGCCCTCCACAAGCTTCTCAACCGTCCTCGCCCCAACATCCCCGGCCGATCTCTCCTCAGGCCTCTTTGTCGAGTCCTCCCCATGTTCTTCGGCCGGACACTCCAATCGAGGTCGTGGATGTTGATATGATGGAAGTTGCCACTGCTCTCGAAGGAGCCGAAGGCGTTGAGGTTGCTGCTGAAGTTGGGGCTACCCTCGAGATCCCGGCATCTGTCCAGAATACTGAGATTTCTACGAGAATCCCAAACGCCGGGCCTGGGTCTTCTGAGGCCTCTCAGTCAAGAGCTAAAGAGGCTAGTGATCTGGTGAAGACTATTTCCGCTGAGCTGGTGGCTTCGAGGGCCGAGCTATGGGAATCGCAGTCTTCGGTTACTAACTTGACGGCCGAGCTCGAGGCCTCTCGGGCATCGGAGGTTAAACTAGTTACCGAGGCTGATACACTCCGAGCTCAACTGGCCGCTCTTCGACGTGAGACTTCCTCCGCTCGCTCTACCATAGCTGACTTAGAGAGAAGTCTCGGCAAAGCTCGCGATCGGTATAGGAAGGTAAAGCTTTGTTGCGATGAGCTTGAAGAGCTAAATAAGAAACAAGACAGAGAGGGGTTCGAGGTCTTGAGTGAACTTGTACTCGTTCGTGCGCAGCTGAAGAATTCTGCCCAAGCTTCCTTCGAGAATGCCATGAGCCAAATTCGTTTTCTGAACCCGGATGTGAACTTAAACACCGAGGGCATGCATTTTAGAGCCTACGTCGGGGGCGATAAATTGCTTATGGTTTCAGAGAGCGAGGATGAAGGATCGGCCAGTTCTGATGACGCTGCCGACGACGTGCAGCCTCAAGATGGCGTGGATTAAAGGGCCGGGACGCCGGTTTTGATTTTGCAATAATGTTAACATTTTAATGTCTGTTACATTACTTTTTAATGTTTATTTTATACTTTGTTTGATCCTTTTCCTGCTATCGCTTTTGGGCGTCGACCGAATTACTTTATTGAACGCGGCTAAGCATTGGTGGAAGCCGGGACCATTGGTCGGGCTATAACTTTAGTAATTGTTTGTTACCGTTTTTGGGCGTCGGTTCCAACGACCAAATTAATTTATTGAGCATGGCTAAGCGTTAGTGGAAGCCGGGACCATTGGTCGGGCTAACTTTAGCAATTGTTTAGCGTGTTCGTAATATTTTTGCCGATGTAGTTCGTTCGGTCGAGCTGATGACTTATCCATAAATGATTACGTCGGTTTGATCAGGGCCGAATTTTAACACGAAACAACGACTAAGTACAAAAATTGTGCACAATGAATTTCCTTATGATAAGGTTTTATTAATATTCTCCGGAGATTATACGATCTCAATGACCGATTAACACGGGTATAACGTGCCCGATTTACATGATCGACTAAAGAGAAACACGTGATAAAAAATCGAGGTCCCCATGTAAGGAAGACCGGGTAACACATGGTGTCCCTGATTCCGATGACGGGCTCAAGAGCCAACTAAAGGAAAACACAGGGACTTCTTTCTTTCAGCTATAGTATTTCTTCAGTTTGTCTGCATTCCATGTCCGTTTGACCTGTCTTCCTTCCAACGTTTCCAACGAATACGCTCCTCGACCGAGGTTTTGGGTAACCTGATACGGTCCTTCCCAATTTACTACCAACTTTCCTCCTTGTGCATTCTTATTGCCGATGTCGGCTCGCCTTAACACGAGGTCTCCGTCTTCAAAAGTCCTCGGCTCCACTCTTTTGTTGAATCTTCTGGCCACCTTTTCCTTTCCTTGTAAATTTCGGCTGTGGGCGGCTGCGCGGACCTCTTCTATTAAATCCAGGTCGGCCCTTAGTAGGGAATCGTTTTCTCCTGACTCCCGTATGTACTCCCTTCTCCAGGATGGCTGGCCCACCCCTACTGGTATCATCGCTTCGCAGCCGTACATTAGCCTGAATGGGGTTTCTCCTGTGGATGTTTGAACCGTAGTTCTGTATACCCATAATACATAGTAGAGTTGCTCGACCCAGTTCGGGCCGGCTCCGTGCATACGCTTCTTTAGCCCGCTCAAAATGATTTTGTTAGCCGCTTCGGCCTGACCGTTGGAATAGGGGTGCTCAACGGAGGCGAAGTGGTGCTTGATCTGAAGGTCGGTCATCATTGCTCTGAACTTGTTGTCGGTGAATTGCGTTCCATTGTCAGTGACAATTTCTGCTGGAATTCCAAATCTAGCGACAATAGATCTCTCCAGGAATTTTTGTATCCGAGCCGAGGTAATAGTTGCCAGGGGCTCGGCCTCGATCCACTTGGTAAAATAATCGACAACCACTACCAACCACTTCATCTGGCCTTCCGTGGCTTTGAACGGTCCTAGGAGGTCTATCCCCCACTTGTAAAATGGCCACGGAGCTGTGATTGAGCTGAGCTCCGATGGAGGAATCCATAATATCTTAGAATGTTTCTGGCAACTATCACACTTCTTAACGTGTTCCGCCGCGTCGGCCTTCATCTTCGGCCAGAAGTATCCTGCTCGTAAGGCCTTCAAGGCCAATGCCCTTGCTCCCATGTGTTGTCCGTTGATTCCCTCGTGTATCTCGGTCAGTACATACTCCGCTTGATCCGAACCGAGGCATAGTAGCAGGGGGGTGTGGAGGCCTCGACGGTATAACTCATCCTCAATGATCACATACATCGCAGCATCTCGCCCAAGCTTTCTTGCTGCTTGCTCGTCGTCGGGGACTATTCCTCGTTCTAGATAGTCTATCAGAGGCCTTCTCCAATCGTCGTTAGTCAGAATGATCATGACGCACGTGGGTTGAGCAATTTCCTGCTGAATGACCGACCTGTGATTCGACGTTCCTTTGGTGCTGGCCAGTTTGGATAATATGTCGGCTCAGACGTTTTCCTCCCGAGGGATGTGGGCAATTACTACCTCGTCGAATTCTGCCATAACTTCTTTCACCTTAGTCAAGTACTTAGCCAACAAGGGCCCTTTGACCTGATACCGTCCTTCGATCTGAGCCGAGACAAGCTGTGAGTCGGTAAAGACGTTTACTTTCAGCGCTCCTTGCTCCCTTGCTTGTTTGAGCCCGACGATGAGTGCCTCATATTATGCCTGATTGTTAGAGGTCGGGAAGTTAAGTTGCAACGACTGTTCAAGGGATACGCCTTCTGGGTTCTCCACTATGACCCCGGCTCCACTCCCTTTTGTATTGGACGATCCATCTACATAGACCTTCCATACTCCTTCCTTCTGCGTAGCCGACGTTGGGGTTAACTCAACAACGAAGTCGGCCAGTGCCTGGAACTTAATGGCACTCCGAGCTTCGTACTTTATGTCAAATTCCGAAAGCTGGATGGCCCAATTCATCATTCTTCCTGCTAAGTCTGGTTTGTGTAGCACTTGTCGGATCGATTGACTTGTTCGGACGACAATTGTATGACTCTGAAAATATGGTCGGAGTCTCTTGGCAGTCGTGAGCAGGGCAAAGGCTACTTTTTCGATCTTCTGGTATCGCAACTCTGAGCTCTTGAGAGCTCGGCTTACAAAGTATACGGGGAACTGGGTCTTGCCTTCTTCTCTGACCAAAACGGCACTAATAGCTTCATCTCCAACCGATAGATAAAGTATGAGCGTCTCCCCAAGCTCAGGTTTTGACAGCACTGGTGGCGAGGCCAGACAGACTTTGATCCTTTTGAAGGCGTCTTCACACGCCGAACTCCATTCAATGCTGGCTTCTTTTTTCAGTAACTTGAAGAAAGGAAGAGCTGTCTCTGCCGACTTCGGGAGAAACCGGGTTAGAGCTGCTATTCTTCCTGTTAACTGTTGAACCTCCTTTTTGTTGGCCAGGAATCGCATATCCAGGACGGCTTTGCACTTGTCCGGGTTCGCCTCTATTCCTAGGTGGGTTAACATAAAGCCCAAGAATTTCCCTGCTTTTACGCCAAAGGCACATTTCAACGGATTCAAGCGTATGTTGTGCTGTCTCAGTTTCTGGAATGTTTCTTCGAGGTCCTGAATATGGTCTCCTGATGCCGATGTCTTTGCAATCATATCGTCAATGTAGACCTCGATATTTCGCCCGATTTGTCCTGAGAATACTTTGTTCATCATCCGCTAATAAGTTGCCCCCGCATTCTTCAAGCCAAAGGGCATGACCTCGTAACAATAATTTGCCTCAATGCCTCAAAATGCTGTTTTCTCCTGGTCGTCCGGATGCATGGGTATCTGACTATATCCGGAATATGCGTCCATGAAGGACAGAAACTGAAAGCCAGCCGAGCTGTCTACGAGCTGATCAATGCTTGGCATGGGGTATGAGTCTTTTGGGCAGACCTTGTTCAGATCGGTGTAGTCTACGCAAACCCTCCATTTTCCGCTGGGCTTCTTTACCATCACGACGTTGGAGAGCCACGTCGTATATTGTATTTCTCTTATGAACCCCGCCTCTAGAAGTTCGTTGATGTGCTTTGCTAGGGCCTGCTTCCTGTCCGGGCCGAGCTTCCTAGCCTTCTGTTCTACTGGTCTGGACCCGGGGTATACAGTCAATTTATGGCAGCAGAAAGTAGGTTTTATCCCGGGTATCTGTGAAGTCTTCCAGGCGAAGACGTCTTGATTTCTCTTCAAACATTGTATCAATTTATCCCGGTTCTCGGAGTTGGCCTGCTTTCCCACCTTTGTGGTCTGATCGGGACACGATCCGATCTGGATTTCTTCCAGCTCGTCCATTGGCTCTGGCCTCCACTCTTCAACGTCTCTCATGTCCAATTCTACCAAATTGACTGGCTTTCTGACACGTCCTGGCATATTTGTCGCTTCTTCCTTACGGACCCGTGGTGGAGAAGACAGGCCGACTTCGGTTTCCCGAATTGTGTTGTAATAACATTGCCTGGATTCCTTCTGGTCACCGCAGATCGTGATGACTTTACCGAGGTGTCCGATCATCTTCATCTTTTGATGCTTTGTGGACATCAAGATATCCCATTTGTGGAGAGTCGGTCTTCCTAGTATAATGTTGTACGGTGATGGGAAATCGGCCACTGTGAATGTGACCCTCTCCGATTTGAACCCTTCCTTTGTCCCTAAAGTTAGCTGAAGGTCAATGACACCTTTCAGTCTGGTGCCTTCTCCGTTAAACCCATATAACATAGTCTGACAGGGTCTTAAATTCTCCGTCTTCAGGTTAATTTTTCTGAAGGCCGCCATATTTATGATGTCGGCCGAGCTGCCGTTGTCAACAAATATCCTTCTGACTCGGAAGTTGGCCACTGTCCCCGTAATCACCAGGCCGTCTTCATGGCCCGGAACGACTCCCTTCATGTATTCCTTCGTGAAGTAAAGCGGGGCCGGCTCGGCCAGCCCGGTGTTATTACCGCTTTCCTTGAACCGAGGTCGGTCTCTCACCGACATTACTTCCTTGAGGTACCTTTTTCTTTGCCCAGCGGTGTCGCCTCCGCCTCCCAAGCCGCCAAAGATGACATTGCACTCGAATTCAGGCTCGGGGAATTCTTCATCTTTCTTGTTCTTTTTTCCCTCTCGCGGTTTACTCTCCTGTTGAGCTTTTCTCTTGCCTTGGGTTTGAATTACGTACTGTCGCAACTTGCCTTCTCGCACAAACTTCTCTATTGCATCTCTGAGCTCCCAGCACTGGTCGGTTGTATGGCCCGGGCTGTTGTGGAAATCACAATATTTGGAGAAATCTAGCCCTTCTTTCTTCAATATAGGGGGAGGTCGGTTGACCTTCCTCATTTCATTGAAAGCGACCTCCTTCCATATCTGTCCGCGGGGGGCTGTCAGCGGGGTGTATTTCTCATACTTCGGCTCGTATCTTCCTGACCTCGGGCGAGCGTCGGGGAGACCTCGTGGGGGTCGGCCAGCAGGACCGTTCAAGGGCTGCCGACTGTTCTGTCCGGGATGCATGTATTCTTGGCGTCGATTTTTTGGTGACGAGGGTTTCTTGCCTTCCCTTGGGGCTGAGTTGGCAATTTCCATCTGTTCCAACTCCAGATATTTCTTGGCCCTCACTCTAAACTCATTCAGGGATCTTACGGGGTCCTTATAGATTGATTTGGCTAGTCGAGACGACCCATTGAGTCCGGCTGAAATGAGGTAAACATGGACCTTCTCTTCTAACCCTTGAACCTGTAACGCTGCCTCCTTGAATTTGTCCAAATAGCTTTGCAACGTCTCTCCGGCCTGCTGTCGTATCTTTCCTAAGGCGAATTCCGATTTCGGCTGCTTTTTGCTGGTTGCAAAGTTTAGCAAAAACTTGTGGCCGAAATCTTCGAAACTGTGGATAGACCTCGGCGACAGTGAATGGAACCATGTCTGGGCGGCTCCGGTTAAAGTGGTGGCGAAGATCCGCGAAATGATGGGCTCGTCAATGCCCCTCACACACATTTGCATGTCAAATTCATCAATGTGGACTTGTGGGTCCTGGTTCCCGTCGTATTTGGATAGGAATGAGCCGTCAAAGTCCTCTACGAATTGAGCGTCCACTATTTGGTCGGCAAACGGGCTGTTGTTCTGGTGGCCCCGACGATATTTCCTTCGATATATCTCCTCGCCTTGGTCTGCCCGGCGAATGACTTCGTCTTGGTTGGCCTGGCGAATGACTTCGGTTGGTCCGGGCTTTGGTGCTATTGCCGAGGCCGCACGGAAAGCCCCTTGGTGTGAGCGGGACACCCTCTCATGTTCGGATTGGTGCGTTGGTTCCCTATTGCCAGTCTCGGCAGTTCGGATCGACGGACCAGACCTTTGTCTTCTGTTCTCGTGGTTTCGAGGGTCGGTAGTTTGCCGACGTTCTTCCTCCCTTCGCCTGTTACTACGTTCTTCCAACTGGGCGATAAGTCGTTGGATGTCCTCCTGGCGCTGAAGTTCATAGCGTTTTTCCAAATTCTCCATCCGGGCCAGCAAGGATTGGAGAGCGCTTTGGATAAAACGCTGAGAGTTTCCAGGATCCTCCTCCCGTCTTAGGTTGTCTGGCGCTGGTCTCGACGAAGCGGTGTGGGAGAGTGACGGAGATGAAGCTAATGTTTCGTTCAAGAGTAACGGAGATGTCCAACAAAGGATGTTGGATGGTTTTCTGTCTGATCGGACTCTCCCTTCCCCAGAAGCTTATTGAGATGAAGCTAATAAAGGAAGGGACGATCACAACGAACACGAGAGCAATTGGGTGCTGTGTGTGCCGTGTGAATGGAAAGAGAGAGTCAGAATTCTGTGTACCTTTCACCATGGGAAGCTCTGTATTTATAGGGGGCTAACCTGGATCTTGAATGTGTTCTTGCTTAGGCCCGTCACCTTATCTCTGAATATTTGGAGGTATATCTGCAATCTTTCCCTTTTTACTCCATCACAATATATCTGTGGATACCCTCCATATTTAGTCTGATACTGAATATTTGAGTCATTATGGTAGAGATCGGATATTTTTATATTCGTACCAAGATCCGTAACAGGATGGATAAAAAATTCATGCATATTTTAGTTTAGATGATTATTTAAGAGATATGGTAGTGTTTTTCTTTTCGTAGGTCAGAGACCACGGGTGTCCCCTAACCCACTGGGTTAGAGACTACTTTTGCTCACAGTATGTAATTATCGTTGGCCCAAGGAAAATTTGCACATGTGAGAATCGAATACAAATTCTTGATCATTTTCACTCACGTAAACGCAAGAGAGCCTTACACCAAGACGACATCCCTTTAAGTTTGAATTATAGGTGAAAACAAGGATGGATGATGTGCAACGGGCTTATTGGCAGTTTATTAATTTAAGTTACAATGCCAGGGGCTGTTACACATGGTTCTATACCATGATGGGCACAATTTGTGCTTAGATTGGTGGCTTTACTTAATAAAATAATGGTTTAATTAATTTTTTGTTTAATTTATTTTAAAATTTTAATTACGACCTTATTTTTAAAAATACTTTAATCAAGTTCTAAATCTGGGTACACCGTAACAAATTGAAAAGATCCATTTAGAAATATAAAAATAAAATAAAAACAAATGTCAGTTTAGATATAATCCATGCCTATCTTTTGACTATGGGAGTTAAGTAGATCCACTAATCTCTCTATTTTAAATACTCTGATAGATAGTTACGTTACAATGGTTTTACCCTTGCCAAACGCTATAATAATTAATTAGATTATAAATGCAAATGCAAATGTTTCATTTTTGTATCTATAGATCCTGATGGATCAGCACCAATCTCTAATGATCTAACATAAAAAAGTTCACAGGACACGATACCTTTTTTACGATCCCAAAGAAGCATGTGGAATCGCCTAGGCTACCAATCGAGCATCAACCTCACTACAAGAAAAATATATTTATACTTACGAATACTTTTGCCTACAAACACATTTTATGGTAATTAAAACTAAAAATATGTTTACCTACTAACATTTAGTGTAAGTAAAGTCTTGTATTAATATGATAAATATATAAAATTAAAAAATACTTCTACTTAAAAACACTTAGTATAGATAAAACACCAAAAATCTTGTACCTATAATTGTTCAGTATAAGTAAAATTCTAAAAGATTTTAACCTACATGAATTCAATATAAGTGAAATCTTAAGCGACTTATACCTACAACTACATGATTTAGATAAAATTCATAAAAATTTCTACCTACAAATATTTGACGTAGGTAAAAAACCCTTATAATTATATTTATTTTAAATTTAAAATATAATTTGTACATTTAAAATTTTCACCAGAGTTTTTTGTTAAAAAATAAAAGCAAAAAGTTAGGGGTTGAAATAGTAAGCTGGGGATGCAGTGGCAATGTCCAGAATACCACTGATATGGGCTCACCTCATTACAAAAATGGCCCAATGTCTTTCATAACACTTCTACAAAACCCTAGCTTCCCTCCCTCGCATAATCCTCACCCTACTTATTCATTCATTTTCCGTTCAAGTAAGGTTTTCTCATTCGGACTCCTCCATGCTCGTAGCTCGAGATGCTAGGTTAACGCTGCCTTAGCACGTAGCTCTAACCTATGAACCTCCAGAACGGTTAACTGTTTGTTCCAAATCCACCGTTCCGCCAAGAACTCGTACGGATTGACGATGCGGGCTTAGTTTCGTCCTCTATTTCACTTCTTTTTCTAATTGATCTGCTGTATCGTTTCCATTCTCAGTGCCACCATGTCTCGTAAAGTAAATTACGGACTCGATTACGACAACGATTACTATGATGATGATTATGATGACTATGCTTATGATGATGTCGATGATGAAGACTATGGTTAGTTACTTTAATTCGCTTTATTTATTTTTTTCCAATATGATGCTTTGTTTCACTTGTATATCCTCTGGTTTGGTGTCAGTTATACTTTACATAGCTTGTTTCACATTGGTATCTGTTTAGCTCTGCTACATTTTTTCCATGCAGTTTCTTTGATTTGGAGCTGTGGTTGTTATTTGTTAGGTTTCTTGTTATTGCTACTAAGTTTTTTTTTTACTGACTGACTATTTGAATTTTTACATTGTTTATTGTTGATAATAATTTTTTTCTACCGTAGCAGGAGGACCTGATACAAAGCAAGAGACCATTAAGCCTGGGCTTTGGCAATGCTCCATTTGCACTTACGACAACGATGAGAATATGACTTTTTGTGATATTTGTGGTGTTGTACGCGTCCCTTGGTTAACACTGGAACTTCCAACAGTAACAAAACAGGTAATCCAGTTAATGAAGAATAATTTTGTTTGTTGGTTGGGTTTTTTACTTTTGTTTTGTATGAAAGGCATATCTCTTTTACACTGTCTAAATTCTAAATTACTCTCTTCCTTTTTCCATTTGTGTCTTAGGATGTGGGGGAGGGAAAACTTCGTTGATGTGGTACATACAATTCTTTTGTCATTCTCTTTTGATATGGGATGATGGGACTTGGAATGTAAAGTTTCTAAGTTCTTCTAGCTTTACTAATATCAACACATTAGTTTAAATCCGTGGGATATTTTATTTCTATCCTCCATCCCTAGAAAAATAAGCTGAGATAAAAACTTATCTAAAATTCTGGTTTGTTTATCACTTCTAAGGCTATGGCATGGTTGTAGATGAAAAGTAGACTTATTATTCTCACAGGGCAGGATTAGATGTGAGGAGGAAGCAAATCAAGAATGAAGCAAGGCTTTCCTGTCTCTGTATGTTAGAAATGGCAACTGCCTTAAAATGGCCATATGAGAAAAATAAGTAGATCAATTTTCATTTTTTGTTTGTTTAGGTACCAGTTTATATAGCAGAGGTATCACCTCGAACCATGAGAGGTAGTCTTGGATCTGTGAACCACAGAGCGTTACATTTGTTATTAGTTTTTACTCTTCAGTTAATTAATTTTAATTATTGATTTATATATTTATGTTCTTTTCTCGTAGCTTTCAGTTACCATTGGAATCGTGTTGGCTTACCTGTTGGGTCTTTTTGTCAACTGGAGAATTTTAGCAATATTAGGTAAGATTTTGTTGGAAAATGCAAAATTCTTTTTGATAAGCTAAACCAACAACTTCATGGTATCAATGGTGTTTTTTCTATTCTAGCAAGATATTTGCAACTGCAGGTAATTAATTAATTAGATAAATCTTTTCTATTAATTAATTGTCAATTTTTGTATCATGTTAGGCTTTGTAAATTAGTTATTAGTAAGCAACCCCTATTCTAGCAAGACATGTCTTGAATTATGGTGGTATAATAGGAATTTCATCCTGCGATGCTGCTACATTTGGACTTGGAGCCATGTAGGTTAAAATCTACACACGTTCTAGAATAATAGATATTGCCTTCATGTGAGTATCGAATTTTCAAACTTATAATTGCCATTTTTAATTAATTTTCTTAATCTTACATATATATATATATGCAGGTTGCAATGGCTGGGATTGCTACTTCGTTGGTAGACAGAAGTGGAAGAAGGATGCTTCTAATAGTGAGTATTAGGAGAATTTTGCTCTCAACAGTTAATATCCACCATGCATCACCTACTTTATCTCTGAAAAAAATTGAGAAAGTTTAATTATTATTAATTCTTTTGCAGCTATCCTCCTCTATAATGACACTTAGCCTCCTCCTTGTAGCCACCACATTTTATTTGGAGGTTGGTAATACTAATTATTAATTAATCAACTAACATTTGAAGCTGATCTAATCAACATTATCAACTTAATTAATAATGGCGTTGCTTTATTGAATCCATGGTGTGGTAACAGATGATTCTAACGTACATGAAATATTGGCAATGCTCTCTGTTATGGGGCTTCTGGTATGATTTTATTGATTTGGCATGTTTTTTTTTTTTTTCGTGCTCAGTACTTGTCAATTTGATTAAGTGTTTGTCAGGCTTTGGTCATTGGATCGATTTTCTCTATGCATTGAACCAATCCCCTGGATTATAATGTCTGAGGTATGCAGAGAGAATTATTTCAGCTTATAGAATTTAAATATGGTCTTGGATCCTGTCTTTGTACTAATTGATCAATTATATATACTAGCTAAACGAATAAAAAAAAAATCCTTTTAAACATATGGCTCATTAGACAACAATTATTGTATGGTACAAACCACCGGTCAATCATTACATGATACATAATCATATTTGTTTAATTGACAAGAAAAAGCTAGAAATTAAAAGAAAAAAATCATGAATGGTTTAATTGAATTATTTAATACACTGTGAGCTAAAATTAATGTGTTTTGTATTTAATAAATAATTTATATATAATAAAATATTTAATCATATGATACGAGTTGAGTTGAGTTAAAAAAAAGAACCCGTTACCTAACCCGTATATGATTGGGTCTCAATTGATTTGGGTTGGATTTGACAACAATTATTGTATAGCCCAACGGCTAAGGAAATCATAGAGATAAATTAGCATCAACTAATCAAATAATTGATACACTGTCAATTCGTATATGCTCTTTAGTGTCTCAGATGGCTCAGTAGAAGTATTTGTCTTTTATGTTAACATCATAGCAAAGTCTATTGGTGGTTTTCTCTGAGTCTGATTTCAGAAGAACACTAAAGAGACGACACTGACTTTTTGCTGCATAAAGGAACTTATCCTAACATTTTATGCCTCATAATGCTGGATAAGGATGCACTAATTGAATAAACTTATAGAGAAGATATGCATTAACATTATACTTTTATTCCGTATTCTGGTGGTTGATACCCTCCATTCTAGTGGTAGATACACTCCATTCTGGTTTCTGGATTTCTCATTGGACTACATGTAGACATGCATCATGGAATCTTTTTCACCCTTGCTGCTACGTGCTTTCTTTGTTATTGTTGACATTTGATGGATTGCTCTTAAATCAACATTGTTTTTGGAGGGGGTTGTGTTGTCCAACAAATACGTACGTTGATCTATTCATTTATAACATTTTTGAATTTTTTGTTCATGTGTCATGAATGCTCATTGTTAGTTTTTTATTCTTTACAGGTATCCAAGGGAAAATGAGGGATTACCAACTGGCTGGACTAAGAAAAAAGAGGCGCCTCTGCTTTTCTTCAGCTAAAAAAAAATCTCCTGTTATAGTAGCAAGGAGCATGCTCCAATCAGATATCTGGGTTCATTGGACGATGGGAGGTCATTTAAATTCATCATTTTTGTGAATGAGGTATTTTTGAGCATGACTAGCAACTTGCAAAAACTAGCATCATATGAGAAGCCATGTCCTGCATTTTTTAAGCTAATAAATTTAAACGTGGCTTTTACATAGAGACATCTAGTGTAATTATATATTTTAATTAATTAAAAATTAATTTGAAGGTGATTTTGAAGATAATTATTATTAAAGTTAATAAATTTATTATACTATATACATAATAGTATATGATTGAATGTCTTGGTGAAAAACCTTTATACTCATGACACACATTTTTTTTTTCCAAATTCTTAAAAAGACATTTTTTTCAAAATTCAAATGCCTTAATGCATTTTAACTTTGATAATTTGTCATAGAATCTGATCAATGGTATTTATTCTTTTGACTATGATTTGATCTTTTTTTTATTATATTTGTGTTTAAGTTTAAACTGAGTATACAATTATATTAAATAGATGAAGGAAAAAAGTTGCGTCCATGATAATCTTATTAACTCATAAAATTATCTTAGACAAAAGATAATCGTGCTTTATTAAAAAAAAATGTTGTGACTGTCATTTCGAAAATTATATTTGTGTGTATGATTTTTTTTTCTCTATTTTTTTCTACAAGTCTCCTTTAACTTTTTGTTTTGTTTTGTTTTGATTTTATTTTCCTATGATGAAAATTAGAGATACGAACTTGATAGAAAATTATTGCATGAGGAAAGGTCAGTGAATTAATGAAATATAGTTATGAAATAGTGACAAATTAACAAATAGTATATGAATATAATATATTATTGAAATCTTCTAAAAGAAAGAATAGAGTATTGAAATCTTATTATGGCTTCCCCAATTGTTTGTTCATGCTTCGCCACAACCCATTGCTACTTATAAAAAAGTATCAGTCAAGCTGCTAGTCATGATCAAAAGTTCTTCCTTTGCAAAAAATGCACCAAAAGAGAGCAGAAATAAAAGCATCAATGACAACGACCCATCTTTTAAAACAGACATAATGGTTCCTTGCCACATTCATTAAGGCTGTATTTGTTTCCGTGAACGGAAATAATACACCACAAACGAAAATGAGGGTTGGTTGAATATGTATATTTTAATAATGGCCTTCACCACATTGAGTACCAGAGCCCCTTGTCTACATCATGCAGTGCATCGGTTCCATGAGTGCAACAAGGTAAAATATTTATTACCATTCAACCTCTCAAACAACACGTGTCTTTAAAAAATTTGATTAGCTTTTGAATAGGCATGAAAAAACCCATTTTTACTATGTGGATATCCGCCTGATTTGATCTCGATTTTGATGAAAAAAATCCACTTTAATCCAAGATTCGGTGTTGGATTTAAGTTTTCCTTGACTTAGAAAAATGAGATCGGACTTGGGTATAATTATGTCACTCTCTGTTTACTATGCATATTTATAACGATTTTTTTTAAAATATAAACTTTACACATGTTAGACTTCATTAATGATTCACTCAATCAACTTTAATTAGGCAATTTTTTTAAGCAAAATTAGCTAATTAATTGTACAGTTTTTTTTTAAAGTATTTTTTCTCTCATATTTATTGTATGGACTGACTTTAAGGTAAAATCTCTTTTCTCATTAAAATAATAATTATAAATTTGTTGTTCACGTGTCATGAATGCTTAGTTTTTTATTCTTTACAGGTATCCAAGGGAAAATGAGGGATTACCAACTGGTTGGACTAAGAAAAAAGAGGCTCCTCTGCTTTTCTGCAGCTAAGAAAAAATCTCCTGTGATAGCAGCAAGAAGCATGCTCCAATCAGATATCTGGGTTCATTGGAGGATGGGAGGTCAGTTAAATTCATCACCATTTTTGTGAAGGAAGTATTTTTGAGCATGACTAACAACTTGTGTAAAAGCTAGCATAATATGATAAGCCATGTCCTTCATTTTTTAAGCTAATAAATTTAAACGTGACTTTTACATAGAGACATCTAGTGTAATTATATATTTTAATTAATTAAAAATTACTTTGAAGATGACTTTTAAGATAATTATTATTAAAGTTAATAAATTACACATCTTTTTTTTTTCCAAATTCTTAAAAAGACATTTTTTTCAAAATTCAAATGCCTTGATGCATTTTAACTTTGATAATTTGTCATAGAATCTGATCAATGGTATTTATTCTTTTGACTGTGATTTGATCTTTTTTTATTATATTTGTGTTTAAGTTTAAACAGAGTATACAATTATATTAAAAAGATGAAGGAAAAAAGTTGAGTCCATGATAATCTTATTAACTCAAATAAAAGTATCTTAGACAAAAGATAATCGTGCTTTATTAAAAAAAAATGTTGTGACTGTCATTTCGAAAATTATATTTGTGTGTATGATTTTTTTTTTCTCTATTTTTTTCTACAAGTCTCCTTTAACTTTTTGTTTTGTTTTGATTTTATTTTCCTGTGATGAAAATTAGAGATACGAACTTGATAGAAAATTATTGCATGAGAAAAGGTCATTGAATTAATGAAATATAGTTATGAAATAGTAACAAATTAACAAATAGTATAAGAATATAATATATTATTGAAATCTTCTAAAAAAAAAAGATTACAGTATTGAAATCTTATGACTTCCCCAAATAGTATATGTTCATGCTTCGCCACAACTTATCGCTACTTATAAAAAAGTATCAGTCAAGCTGTTAGTCATGATCAAAAGTTCTTCCTTTGCAAAAAATGCACCAAAAGAGGGCAAAAATAGAAGCATCAACGACAACGACGCATCTTTTAAAACAGACATAATGGTTCCTTGCCACATGCATCAAGGGTGTGTTTGTTTTCGTGAACGGAAATAATACACCACAAACGAAAATGAGGGTTGGTTGAAGAGACCTCGACCTATGTGCCACCATTTTTAAAATAATTTCCCAAAATGTCAAGTGCATAGTACATATTATCATAGTGTAATGTTGCCTAATTCACTATCCAAGGCAGTGAAATAGGGAGCTGATATGACAGAAATCTGGTGGTCACGTATTTTGTTATAGGCATTAGCGATATACATGATCAAAAACGGGTCGTCCACATGGCGTGCCACGTATTTCGTTTTGCCCCATACGTGCAATGGTCACAAAAAAAGGGGTCGTTGTGTACTCGTGTCAGATGTGGATGTAATTCGTTACCCAGTCCAACAAATTACGTCTACGTGGCCCAGAATTTAAACCCGTTCCTCCACCTTCATCTATCACTCTTAACTCCTTCACTCTCATTCTAAAATTTTCTGAAAGTGACATTTCTCTCTTAAGTGATTGTCCTCTCTCGTGCATCGTAAGATGTAAGTTTTGTTTATTTGTTTTTTTGAATATATTATATTTACAATTTTAGTTGTTAAATTATATATTTTAGATTTGAAACATTCGGTTAGAGGGTAAAATATGAAACATTAAGTTAGAGGATATGTAGTTTAAAATTATGATTGTTAATTTATAGGATAGATAATTATTTTAGTTTATGATTTTTTGATTCTTAGAAGTGATAGACATATTTTAGTATTATATACATTTAAGAAATTGTACATAAAAATATATGTATAGGAAGTTGTAGGAAAAAATATACATGTATTTTATATTCATTTAATTTAAAAAAAGATTTTATTTAAAAATATAATATATAGTAATAATATTTAAATTAATGATATATTAATGTTAAT
>PYAF01001153.1:785020-804318 GCA_007407185.1 Glycine tomentella | reverse complement strand
GATTATTTGAAAAATATAATACAAATTATGATACATATACGCATATAATAATTAAACATATTTATTTAATTAAATTAATTAATTAAACATTTAATTTAAAAATTAAATTAAACATAAAGTATTATTACAATTTATTATTTTCTATCATCTATCTTTTATCTAATTTTTTAATATTTATTAGCATATTATTTGTTTATTGATATACTATTTAATATTGGTTTAATGTTTGAAATTGACATGAAAATATTAATATATACAAATATAATAATTAAACATATTTATTTAAATAAATTAAATATTTTACAAATTATTTGACAATATAATAATAGACACAGTAATACATATTTGTAATGAAGATAGGGTAGTCATAGTGAAATACTTTATTAAAAATAGTGGATGATTTTTGTGGGACATAGTAATATCATAATAGACATAGTAATATCATCAAATGTTGACATGGTTAGACGATGGTTGGCTGTTTGTTCGCTGATTTGTTACAAGGTTGTCGTGTATCAACAGTCGAATCGAGTTTTACAGCAGTTTGGGTTTGACCAGCCTATACCCGAGGATTTGATTAATTGTAGTGAGTTGCTGACAATCAGTATTACCGGCAAGACAGACGTGGATTGGTGGCAGTGACATGGTTTCTACATTGCCCAATGGGCAGACAAAGATGCCCTTGTATTGCATGATCTTACTCCTATGAAGAGAGATGGATATTTGTCTGTCAACAGTGAGTACATGCAGTGGTACTACACTGTCAAACGTCGCTAAATGACCCAAAGAGCAGCGTTCAATGCACATGTGATGCGCAAATTATTTATATTTGTGAGTTTTTAACTTAATGTTGGTGTTGACTTAATTTTTTTCATGCACAAACTGATTTTGTTGAGATTATTGTCCACATGACAGCACCAGAGGGCAGAGGGCATTTGACATGAGTCAGGTGTACGATGAGGCGGTTCACCTTTTGGCCACATGTGACTATTTGGAAAGGGTCACAGATCTTAGAGATGTTGCACCCCCACCTGTTTGACGCCAAACCGAGGCCCCTACTCTAGTGATTCGTACTAATTGGTGTACACGTCACGAGGGGTTACCCATTCACCACTCAACCCCGATAGTAGCTGATACACCTGTCATTGTGTCACCTATTCCTCTTCATCCTCCTGACATCTTCTACGCATTCGACTACCCTTCGGGGTAATCCCAGCAGTACTTTTGGCCGTCGTAGTTTCAAGCCGATTCGTCTAGCGGTGGACAAGAATCGTTCCTACCATCACAATACCCCCATGATATACTACACAGTCGATGCCACAGCCTGGGTTTTCATTTTCACTGTATCCGATGTATGCATCTGTACCTAGTGTAGGGATGGGAAACGGGCCGGCCCGCAAAAAATGCGGGGCGGGCTAGCCCGGCCTGCTTTTGAAAAGTGGGCTACAAATGCTAGTCCGCCCTGCTTTAATGCGGGCCAACGGGCTAGCGGGCCAGCCAGCATAAAAATTTAAAAAAATAAAAAAGTCAATTTAAAAAATAAAATACAAAAAAATTATAAAAAATACAAATATGATAATTAAAAAAACACAAAGTTAAATAAAAAATAATTTAAAATTAATGCTAAATAAATGATGTCATGTGATAATTCACAAAATTACACCATTTGTAAATGAAATTTACGGTTATCATTATCATATGCTAGTAATAAAAAATTATTTGAAAGTATCATTATAATAATCATTTTAATATTAAAACTTAGAAGTTAATGATGAGAGTGCAAAAGAGTATAAATTTAAAAAATATACCTATTTCAAAACATGTTAAATATATTTATTTAATTTTAATATGTAATATTTAAATAATATAGGCCCAGCGGGTTGACTCGCCCTGCCCCGCGTTTTGCCAGCAATTTTGCAGGGCGGGCCAGCTCGGCCAGCTTTTGATTTGCGGGTTGATATTATCAACCCAGCCTGCGTTTTTTTGCGGGCTAAGCGGGCCGGCCCGATGGGCCAAGTCCATTTTGCCATCCCTAACCTAGTGTTCAGAACAAAGCTGGGATATGGTAATTACGACCTCAATTGCACATTCCACACATCTTGTGGCATCCCCGACCTCCGACAGGCATGATAGTCTATTATGAACTTCTTAGCGGCAACAATGTAGGACAGAGATGATGGTGATGACGATCATCGTGATGATGACCTTGACCAACTGATTAGGAGAAATCTAGTGAGGAGAGCACAATATTGATTTAATCTGTCATCGTATGAGCATAACATGAGCCGATGTGGGGGATATCATGGAGACCACGACAACGATTAGTGACTATCAGTTATTTTATGTTTTGTTAATGGTTTCTTAATGTTATTGGATTACCTATTTGTCAGTGGACTATGGTTGGATGTTTATTTTGGACATTTGTTGTTTATTACTTAATTATTGCGTACTTCCTTTAAATATCAACATTTGTTGTATTGACGAATTAATCTAGAAAATTTTTTAATGTTACATTATCATTTGGCATACAATTCAGAACTATACATCATTGATGCTACAATCGTGAATGACAGTTCTGTCTATTGTGACCAACCACCTTACAATAATCGCATGTTGTACGAGTTGTGGATCCTTCCCACGAATCCATTTCATTGCGTATGTAGTGTTGGGTTTTCCTCTTGTACGTCTCAGCGACACATCTAGCAAGATGGACTATCGAGTTGGTGGTAGATTGGAAACCACTGTGACGAATATAGTTGACATTGATAAGCGACACTATACACAGGGTCTATATATTGAGTGAGATCGATGTGTGTGGACCGGCAAGCTGCAACATGACTACAAGGGAACCTGAATGCAGTGAACTCACCACACTAACAATTTCTTTCCGATAACGACACCAACCATTTCTTTTCGCCCCGATGAGTACGTATGTTGTACCACTCTTGGACCTTAAATCTTGTGTTCAGTGTGTCGTAAGCAGTAACACAATGTGTTGCGGATTTATGAACTGTCTTCAAATATTTTTGACACGCTAATTTGGCGAAATGATTACCTCTCGCCATCTTTTCAAGGGCCTCACCACTATGTTGCAAAAAGTATGTCACAAGTCGAGCGTATGTGAAACGCACAAGTGAAGTAATAGGAAGGTTTCTTGCGCCTTTAAATACCTTGTTAAAAACCTTAGAGAGATTGGTTGTCATGTGACCTTCATTCCTCTTCATCATAAGCTACACTCCACTTCTCCTTTGGGATTCGATCAATCCATGCAGCTATCTGAGGGCTTGCTTCTCTAAATTTTTCTAATCTGGCATAAATATAAGGACATACAGTATTGTGGATCATCTGCATCTAATTGTATTGTTGTATAGTATTGCTTACCTAACATTTTCAATTGTTTCTTCAACATTACATTCTTGAACATCAGATTAAAATTGCTCGCCAAATGTCGAATGCAAAAAACATGGTATGTCCTGGGTGGATGTCATCCCAGTTCAACATTGTTGACCGCCGCCATTATGCCCGCTTGCCGATCTGAAATAAGACATATTTCATCCTTCAGCGTAACATGAATATAGATAAGTGTCAAAAACCACGACCAGTTGCCAATATTCTCCCTGGAGACAACCGCAAATGCAATTGGAAAGACGTAATTGTTGTCATTAACTGATGTTGCAATAAGCAATGTTCCTCGATATTTCCCATACAAATGAGTGCCATTGATGTTGATAACGGGCTTGCAGTAATTAAAACCATTGCAACACTGCTTAAATGTCCAAAACACCCTCTTGAAGACCCTAACACTTCCATCCAGTTGCCCATCAACAAAATGTCCATCGTTTCCAGCTTATACGCAGAGCCTTGAGTAAAATTAACCATGTAACCCAACCACCTTGGCAGGAATGCATACGACTCATCCCAATACCCAAACACTTTCACAATAGCCTTTTGCTTTGCCTTCCATGCCTTCTTGTATGATATATGATAGCCGAACATTGTTGAAATCCTTTTCTGAATTAACCCAATTTTAATACTAGGGTCCTCCCTAATCATTTCTACAGATCATTAGACAATAAAAGGTTAATAAATATTGCAACAAAATATAGAGTCCAATATAACATTTTAATTAACTACGATCAACGAACATATGAAATTTGAGTCAAGTTGGTTGTGATCTTGACAGAGATTATGAGTAACGCATGTGTTGGTTGTACCATATGCTTACAACTCATTCAGTGACGGCCTTCTTTTGGTATGCCCTCATCCTCCATGGATAATCGTCATTATGATTTTCAAAAATCATTATAAACCTTTTCGTATCACTTTTTGCAACTACGGTTGTGCGATGCTTAGTCATACAATATTATTTTATTGCCATTTGCACATCGGACTTGCTCCCAAACACCTGCCCCTTATATAGTTCTTGACCCATCTCCAGTTAAGTATTTGGACTCCTTGCATGTCATCTACCTCCTCATCCGGGTGTGCCCAATTAATATACATGTAGTGGCTTATGTTAGACCAAAATGATACATTGCCCTATCCTGTATAATGACACATCAAACACATTGTTATGTTAAATGTAATATCACTAATTTTAATTAAGGTAATTTGGGTGATATTTGATTAATTAAACGGATTAACGAAAGGAAGGACAATTTGGTCTTTGTCCGAGATAAGGGTGTGAGTGAGAAATTGCTGGATGCACCTCTTGCCCATGTTTAAAAGCTGGTTATCCACGTTTTCTCCTATTTTCTTCTTCTCTGATTTTCTCTCCACTTCCACTTGATTAATGGCTGAAATCACGAAGCAAAGAAAAAAGCTTTTTTCTTTGTTCTTAATTGTTATTGAGCTTTGGTGGCGAGTGATTTGAGGAAAAGAGTGGATCTTGAATTTGCCCACCTTCGTTCGGAGCCGTTGGACCGCGATTGGAAGCCATAGAGGATTGGTCCACCCTCCTATTTGGTCTATTGAACTCTAAGGTTTGTAATCTTCTCTTATTTCTCCTTGAGGTTAGGGTTAGGGTTTGGAGTGAGATTGATGAATGTTGAGTTTTAGGAGCGTGAGGCAGTTTTGAAGTATGTTAGGAGCGTGAGGCAGTTTTGAAGTATGATTTGGAGTGTGTAGAAGTTGATTTTAAGTTGAAATGGTGTTCCATGCATGAATCATACATGCATGTTCATGATAGCCAAGAACACCAATCTGGTCAACTCTGGTGTTTTGTCCATAGCAGTAGCTATCGGTGTCCAAATGGTCTAAAACCGGTGCCATTTGAAAGCTAAGAGAGTTAGGTCTATTCTGGAATTTTCGTGATATTTTTGGAGGTCCCTAGAAATTGTTGTGAAGAGTTATAATAAGCTGTTATACTCTGTTTTTAGCATATTTTTTTGTTGCAAAGGTCAGTCTTGCAGAAATTATAAATCAATCTAGGATGATCCAAATCGAGTGCTTTCAATGGCAATAGAAAGATGGGTATGTGAAATTTATTCCTGTAAAAGAGCAGGCCATTTGGACGAGTATCCTAGTGTGGGCTGTCGTTTAAAAATGGCTGTTTGAGCTGGTATGTTGCTGTCAACACTGTTTTAGTGCGTGACAGTTCTGGTATTTTGTTTGCTACAGAGGCTATGGTTCATGGAATTTGATGAAAACAGTTTTGTTTAAAAGATGAGAGATAAATCTATATGCCTCTAAATTCCCGTGATTTTAGGAGCTTTCTATAGGGATTTGTGATTTTTCTAAGTAGGTGAAAAATCTACATAATTTTATGCAGAAAATTATGCTTTTCCGTATGTTCGGTATAAATAGATGCTTTGTACGGATAGAATGATTGGTGATTCTTGCTTGTGTGCCTTTGTATAGGGCATACACCGAGGGTGTTAGTGGCGTAGCCCACAATTTTGGAATTGGACAGTAGAGCACTGCGTTGCTAGGTAAGCTCTTTGCTCTTGGGAAGTGTTTTCCACTATACTCCGAGAGAGTGATGGTTGCATACATGATGCATGTGCATTGAATTGGTTGTTACAGTTTTCTCATGATGATATGTATGCATCCTTCTATGCTTTGTGTGTATGGTTACTTGTTGAATAGATTTTCTGGCTAGTTAGATAGATATGGACTTCCCTAGGAGTAGAGCGCAATTCCTAGTTTGGTTTGCTCACGTAAAGAGTGATGATGATCCCTTAAGACCAAGAGATAGGTGGTTCCGTCGCGGTTGAAGCCTATTCTCGGATGTGTCATATACGTGCATTCATGTGTAAAGGGGTAGCTCCCGATGGGATGGCATGAGTGTGAGTTCCGGTCTCACACTGGGGACTGAGAGTCCTAGATGCTGATGATGATGCATCTTGTGGCGGGCGTAGTATCGCAAATATACATTAGAGCTAGATGATGACTATGTATTGTTGTGAGGGCCGGGAGACCTAGTGATTGTGATGCCTTTGATGTTATGTATCATGAAGGTGAGCCAGGGAGGAGGATAAGCCTCCAAGAGCCCTAAGCTTACTGAGATTGTATCTCACCCCTATTGGAGATGTTGTTTTACAGGTGATGCTTCTGGCAGAGATGATAGTTCCCAGGGCAGGAGGCCCAAGTAGGGACAATCATTGTATAGCTGCTTGACATGTATTTTGAGAGCATTGTGGCTCATTACCTTTTGTTATGATGTTGTTTTGTATCCCTGTGAGGGAAGATATGCGTGTGCATATATTTTGAGTCCTGTATGGAATATGATGTACTGATACTTTGTATTTTGTACCCTCGTGTGAGGATGTGATCGGTGAGATCATGACACTTGGTGCTTGTTCTTTTGTATAGCCACAGGAGTGGTTCTGATGATGATGTATATATGTATACACCTATGGTTTGTTCTCCTGATATATCTGTATAGATATTGTTGATGTATCTGCCATTCTTTATGTTTTTGGATCTATGAGGCTGGCTCTTTTAGTATTTTGGGATTTGTATATTTAACTGAAATACGTACCATACATAATGAATCAAGAAATACGGTTTTGAAATCGCTTCTGTGGGTTTTTAATTAACTTTTTTTTTACTGCGCAAATCTGATTAAGTAATTATTAATACACCGGATGCATACGGGGTGTTACATTAAACCTACAATCATTTTAACACTACTAACTAACACACATTTATGTGTGCATACCTGGTATCGGAGGCAGATTTTGCATTCCGACAAGCCCTGGAGAAGGGATTGCAAAAGCACGATCGAAATCACCGTTTACATCCGTATCCGATGAGTTACTCTCTGGAACAACACCTTCATCAACCTCTTCCTCAGAATTGTCCATGGGCCAAGTTGGGTCATGGGCTGGCGACATTTCTGTATCTTTAGAATCAAATTGTTAAGTTGGTTGGGTTGGTGGTGGTGGTTGTGGTGATGAGGATACATCTCTATCTTTCGAATTCACCATCGGCTTTATGTTAAGGTCAATGGAACCAATTTTGCAACAAATTGTTGACTGTTTGACTGTCCACCACAGTATACTTCCGCATACAATTCTATAAATCTGGGGTTTCTTCCATCGGATGTGCATGCGTTTGTAACTAAGGCTACATAGTCATCATCTACAATATCCACACCAACCCACTGCACCGGGTTGTCGGATGCACATCTAGCGTTCAATCGAGATACAATTGACCCCGTTGTAATCGCAACTTCTTGTATATGATTTTCATCAAATCATGATAGTTGCATCCTGGAGGCATAGGAAACCTTTTGCTCTCTCTTTCAAACACTTGACCATTCGGTCCAACATATCTCCTCCCATTATAATATACAATGGTGATTAAACCATTTCCACTACCACTCATTTTGCAGAGATTCACAAAAAATTTAGAGAGTATTCGTGTCAGATGGGATACAAATGGAGGGGGGTGTGTTTATATAGCTGGGGTGTGTGGTTGTAATTCGCTGGTCTGGGTAGCAAAATATGACACCTATTTCGCTGGGCCTAGTAGCGAATTATTCAGGTCCAGCCACGTGTCACACATCCGCCTATTTCGCTACAGCCCCTAGCCAAATAGGAAATGTATTTCGCTGCCTGTCATAGTGAAATCCCTTCCAGTTGCCACGTGTGCTGCCCGTTTCTGACTGATCACTGGCTCATTGACCAGTCTTCCGCCACATCAGCTCTCATATTTCGCTGCCTTGGATAACAAATTAGGCAACATGGCACTCTGCTAATGTGTACTGTGCGCGTGGCATTTAGGGAAATTATTTTAAAAATGGTGGTACATAGGTCGAGGTCTCGTTGGTTGAATATGTATATTTTAATAATGGCCTTCACCACGTTGAGTACTAGAGCCCCTTGTCTATATCATGCAGTGCATCGGTTCCATGAATGCAACAAGGTAAAATATTATATTCATATATGTGCGGAACTATAATTTTAGATAAAATGCGAAAAATCAAATTTTAGATCAATTTTATATGATAATTAATCAAATTGTTATAAAAATTGAATAACAAGTATAACAATTTTATATAATAATTAATCAAATTGTTATAAAAATTGAATAGCAAGTATAACAATTTTTAGATACTACTACTTTAGATAAAAATAAAATTTAGTTTTGTTTTTTCTTCTTTCGGAATATGTTTTTTTTAACAAGAAAATCTTAAATATATATCACTGTTGTTATATTGGTTTCTTATTGTTTTTATAATAGCACTGTCGTACTTGTTTAATTCCGTTTTATTCAATTTAATTTTATAATGACACTGCTACATATTTTTTTTTTTGCTTAGATATGTTATTAGTCCTTTAAATTTTAGTAATTGTTTTTAGTCCTTCGAAAATATTTGTTTTCATTAGTCTATTAAATTTTTGAAAAACTATTTTTAATCCTTCTCATTTTGTGTTAATGATATAGCAAGTTCAGACGATTTTACATGGTAATTTTTTTTTAATTGAATTTCTTTAAAATGAATTGTGATGGTTTATATCCACAAGAGTATGTAAGAATATACAACAATTTTACATTGATATTTTTTTTCTTTAAAATTGTCATACATAAAAAATGGTTATCAAACATAATAGTAAAATATTTTGACCGTACATAAAAAATTGTCATCAAATAGACAAGTAAAGTATTTTGGCCGTTTAAAATTGTTAATTATTTAAAAATAAATAAATTTTGGTGGTTAAAAATCCTTAAAAAGAGTGAAACTATAAAGATAATAAATAAAGAAGAATTAAAAGTAACTCTTTTAAAAATTTGAGGGACTAATAATTTTTTTTAAGAACTAAAAAATAATTAACAAATTTAAAGAACTAAAAATATATTTAAGTCTATTTTTTATTTTTGTTATATTGTTATAATAGGATTTTTATAACATCACGTTGTAATACTATATATAATTATGTTTTATTGGAAAGAGGGAGATTTTTTTCAATGAATCTATACAGTAAATATGAGAGATATAATTACTTTTTTCAAAGAATTGTATAATTAATTAGCTAATTAAAGTTGGTTAAAAATAGATCATTAATGAAACTTGCTTAATTTGTGCAAAGTTGCATAGGTTAGAAAAATGTCTAACACGGAAAAGAGAAAAACATAAAATAATTATACTTTTCTCATAACTTGAACAATAACTTAAGTAGCAGCCAACACCAAGTATGAAACTTTAGTCTTACTAACTGATAAATGAATATAGGATGTACACTTTTTTATCGATTGAAATTTGTAAAGTTCTATTAATTTAGGAACGAGATTCATTAAATGAGAAATATAATTAATGTACATGAACGTCTATTTTTTTTTTTTAGTTTTATACATGCATGCATGAGTTGTCTTAAAACACATATCTCAAAATTCAAATGTGATTTGTGACCTTGAGAGGGTAGTTTGTCTTTTGTATGTCGTATCACGAGTCCTTCTTAAACAAGCCCTTCTCTAAGTCTCTCTTATTGGACATGTGTCCAACCCCCCTTTTAGAGAAGAGCTAGTTTGCCAAACTATGCCCCCTTTTTAGAAGCGTCCAACCAAAGGATGACGAAGAAAATTTTTAAGACGGTAGGAGAGCGATGGAGATAGATTAAGTTAGATTTTAACTTCAAATGGGTTCTGGCACAAGGTAAGGAGGAGGATGATGACATTGTCTGTGAGAAGTATGGTATCAGCAAAGAAAAGTTAAACCAATTGTAAGACTCGTAGAGACCATTCATGAGAGGTTAGTTGACTTACATTGTTTATGAATTTTACAGTTATGCATTATTTTCAAGCGCATTTTGTTGACAAGTTCTGTCTAATTGTGATCGGATGTTAGAAAGAAGGCTCAGACCATCCAGAAACTAAACACTACCCCTCACGTGTTGTCTCATCGGGGTTATGATTTACTACAAAAAAAGTTTGAAAACAATAGGAATACCCACAATAACCAAGAGGGGGGTGAATTGGTTTAAACTTGGTCTTTTAAAATTTATTTATAAAATCAGAGTTAAATGATCTTAATCACTTTTAAACCAAGAATGCTTTTACTCAATCAAATTACTCAGCTCAAGAAACCAATAGCTCAAAACAGAACTTGTTGGGTAATGATAATGACACCAAGAACAAATGAACAAGATGACTTGTAGAGATAGAGATAGAGATAAAGAAAATCAGCACAAGCAATTTTATACTGTTTCACTTCTCAAGAGAAACTACATTCAGTTTCTTCTAATCAACACTAGATTAGAGTTCTACTATTATAAATTTCTGTTCTTATGAGCTTTACAACAACCTCTCTTTATCAACACTAGATAAAGAATAAAAATCTAAAACCCTATTAGACTTCTAATGAACAAGAACCAGAGAACACTACTCCGTTCTTTCCTAGAGAACACTACTCTAGTCCACCAAGCTTCAAGAATCCATTTACAATAGCATCAAATAACAGAAATTACAAAAACAAAATTACAGTAAAAGATTATGGAGAGAAACAACCTGATGATCCAATGAATGTGATTGCATATGAATTACCAATCAAAGTTGAATAGCAGAAAACAGAATTTCAAAACATGCTCTCCATTAAACTCTTGAAGTTTCTTGCTCAAAAATCATTCAATACCCATGAATATTAAAGAGTGGGACAAGAAGTTAGTAAACCCAAAAAATCACTTTCAAACTCTTAGGAGGCTTGTGTATACTCAGAAAATACGAAGTGTTCAAGTTAAAAAACAAGCCAAGCCTTCTAGTTATAACAAAATTTTGTAACAACCTGTAATCGATTACACGCGCCAAATAATCGATTAAAACACATACGTAATTGATTAAAGTGTTCAAGACACATTATGGATTTCAACAACAAACAAAATAATCGATTAATTTGAGCTGTAATCGATTAAATTAGAAAAGTGTTATTTCAGAAAACAACTTGCGTAATTGATTACGAATTTCAGTAATCGATTAAAGCAACAAAACAAGCTTTTTCAAATAGCCTATGTAATCGATTATGAATAATGGTAATCGATTATCACAACAAGGCACAAAATACATTTTGCACTATGTAATCGACTACAAAAAATGTGTAATCGATTAAAATGTTCACCAAAGCTTTCCAGTTTCAAATATGAACCAAATGATCTATTAATCTGCTGTATAATCGATTAAAATGTTTATCAAAGCTTTCCAGTTTTTAAACATGAACCGAATAATCGATTAATATGCTATGTAATCGATTAAAACAATAAAATTATATTTTTCCAAAAACATTACTAAATTAAATCCTTTTTCAAATTGTTAGTAGCTTTGATGTTTTAATGAAAAACATTTAAGCATGTTAATGAGTATATACATGCAATGTAAGGATCAAAAGATTGATTTCTCCTACACTTCATTTGAATTACAATCTTCAAGCCATGTGAAAAGCTCAAAACATTCTTCTAAGTTATAGACTTCATTCTTCATGTTGCTCCCCCTATATCCAACGAAGTTAAGGGAGGAAAAACAAAAGGAATTGGAACAAGCAACCCAATCTAGGAGCATAGAAACAATTGTTGATCCTCCATCTCCCATTAGCCGACACGTAAAGTGAACGATGACTCGCACCAAAAAATCAGAAGATATGAAATCTAAGGCGGCACGCAAAATTGCAGAAAGCATTGTAAGTTATTTTTTTATTTCAATGGTCAATTTTTATAATAACAACAATAATCCATAAACTCATGCAGGATTCCCTTGAAAAGTAGTCACAACAGGGGTAGTTTTTACGCCCTTGGACATTAGGATGTACTTACAGCTGCCATTGGGTAACCAGAGCACTCTAGCCGTGTTCGTGCTGCTGGAGCTGGTGTGACGATCAAACAATACTTTGTATTGACTTCAGCAAGCTCCTGCACGTCTATGTCGATTAAACCATTAGAGTTGGATTGACTCAAAAAAAAATCTTAAGGAGGAGCTGACACAGAATATCTGGGACGAGCTCGAGGAATTGACCACTGAAAAAGTGACTCAACAACTAATGTTGTTCTTTAGCCAGATGTAGGCCAATATGCAATCACATGGGCTTGTATCGCCTCTTAAGCCTGAGGTTGGTCCTTTTGTTGCCTGTGCCAGCATAAAGGGAAGCTATGTCGATCCCTCAGGGCAGGACCCAAACACCAGTGCATCAGACAACATGGGTTGTATGTTGATGACTGTAACACCCTGAAATTTCGATAACTGAAAATAGACGTTTGATGTATTTCTTGTGTTATTTGATTATTTGATTATTTTAGAATATTTGAAATGTTATGTGAATTATCCATGTGCAATTGCTTGGTGTAGATGTCAAGTTATGTAGAGTTTGACTGAGAGGCATTGTAATTGAGTGATTCCAAATATGACCCGAAACCTGTTTTACTAAAATCACTATTATGGATTGGTTAACCATTGGATCGCCTTCAGATTTTAAATGTGGGTTCCTAACGCACATATAAAACGTTTGACCGTTGGGATTGACTAAATAACATATGACGCATGAGAAATTAATTTTTCACTACACCAGAAATTTCAAAATTTGGCTAGCTTGCCCAAGCGAATTTGGGAAAGCTTTTTGACTCATCTGGGTGAGTCAAGACGGCGTTAAATAGTGAAGTAGTGTCCAAAATCACAAAAATTGGTCTCCTTCTTACTCCAAACAGCCACCCCACCTCCCACCATCATCCTCCACCACCCAAGACCACCGGTGACCACCACTGGCCGCCGTTGCTTGCCATGAGACCACCGCACAAAGAGAAATCCTTTAATCGGAGTGGAATCTTAGAAACTCTTCTCCAAGTTTCGGTAGAGAACGGAGCCTCTAATCCTTCTTTCTTAGTTTCCTTGAGGTAATCTTAGTTTTCTTCGTCTTCTTCTAGCTATTTTAAGCTTCTCTTAGTGTCTCTTATGTTTTTGGTACCATTGTTGGGAGTTTTACACATCCTTTGAAAGCCCTTTAAAAATGAGATGTTGTCAAAGTCTCCTTTTTATCAAATTGATGTCATTTCTGTGATCCTTTTTGAATCCCAGTGACATTGGTGTGATCAGAATTTCAAAATGATGTCTTTCGGTGTGAACTCACGAAAGACCCTTTTTATCCCCTTTTTTATTTGAGTGGGTATTTGACCTCAAATGTTAATATTGATCTTACCTTGGAAATCTATACTAAATTATCTTCAATTTGGTATATAGAGCTCTGCGTTTGGGCCAAAGCATGTGAATTTGAGAGATACCAAAATGACGTTTCAAGGAGCTAACAAAGAAATATAGATAGGTAAGGGGAGTTTATTATTTAGTTATAGTTTTGGTACCATAGTTGGGGGTCAGGGAGTCCAACTATGAGAATATATGTTTGTCCCTGTTGTGTGCTGGTTTTCAAGAAAAAGTTATGTTTTAAACTAATGGGGTGCGATATAATTATTATTGATGTATGTAGTTTCCTGTTGTGTGCTAGATTTCAAGAAAAACTGTGTTTTTTAACTAATGGGATGTGATGAATTTGTTATCGATGGATAAAACTGTGAATGATGTTGTAATTGATTAGATTTCTGGGAAAAGTCTTAATTACAGAGAAGACTATGCCCAAAATTTTATAATATGTTTTCCTACTTAATTCTTTATTAAAATTTTAAATGGGCATAAAAGTGTGTTTTCTATATTGTAGTCCTCCTTTTTAATTTAGAATTTTTCCTAAAATATCAGTCTTGTGGTAATATGGATTGTGGATGGATGAGGTGATATTGATGTCATTGATAATGTTGAAATGAGATGTTATTGATCTGTTGGTGATGATTGAATGAGATAATGCTAATGTGTTTGATGATGTATAAATGATATAATGATGATGTGGTGTATGATGTTTAAATGAGATAATGATGAAATGAATGTTGATGTTGAAATGAGATGAAGTTGATGTTTATGAGGATAATGTTGAAATAAGATGAATTTAATATATATGATGATGATATCTAGATGAGGTGATGTGTATGTACACTAATACCCATTGGGGGTGCATGATTGGTCATCCTTGCGGGGAAAGATTTGTTCCTGGCCATGATCATGCTTGATGGTGCCCATGGTTGTCATTATGTGATGTGGATATATATGGATACCCATGGGGTGTATGACTAGTCATCCTTGCGAGGAAGGATTTGTTCCTGGCCATGGTCATGCATTGATGGTGTCCATAGTTGTCATTATGTGATGTTGATATACATGGATACCCATGGGGGTGTATGACTGGTCATCCTTGCAGGGAAGGATTTGTTCCTGGCCACGGTCAGTGCATCGTTGAGCTCACATTGGAGTGTTATGTATGTACATGAGGGTTGTATGACTGGTCATCCTTGCGGGGAACGATTTGTTCTTGGCCATGGTCATACATTGATGATGCATATGTTTCATACTTCATGTGCATGGATGGAAATAGAATGAAGGCACGCGCGTACCTGTGGGTTTCAGTGGGCTGAAAATGCAGGTACTAAGGGGTCATCAGGTTTGGAATTCCCTAGCGATGTTGGCTGATCACCGGGTGGGGGAATGGCCAATGCACGACAGGGTGGCCCTTATAGGCAGTGAATCATTTTTCCTGTGAGAGGCTATTTTCGAGATATGGTACCACATTGCATGCTAATAGATGAGTCAGGTGCATGCATCATTCTGAGTATGATTGGTGAGTTGTGAAATGAACTGGATGATTGGTTTGTCGGGTGTGTATTGGACTGATGAATTTTTGATAATGATTGTGGATGTTAATGTTGTTTCCTTTCCAATTGTTGTTATCTAATGCTTGCTGGTTTTATATAATAAACTCATCCTTACTTTTGTTGTACCGTGTGGTTGGTACCTGTGATGATCGTGAACCTTCGTTCGTGTGAGTAGATGAGCAACATTAGGTGACTCTGGAGAGATCTTTTTTTTGGTTGGAGCCGTCGAACCGACGTGGTAGCGTTAGAACTCTTTTTGGAAAAGAGTTGTGTTTTGGTTAATCAACTCTTTTTTAGTTAGTCCTTTGATTCCTTTTGTTGATCATGTAATTCCAGACATAAATATTTGTAAATACAACTAGATTAGGTTCTGACATGTGAATCATATGTACTGGTATAATACATATATACATGAGTATTCAATTATGTACTTGTATTAGGTGTATGATAATTGTATTAGTGCGAAAAATTTACTATCCTTTTTATAATCAAATTAATGGAGTTTTCATTAAAAGTTGAAATTACATGTTTAGAGTTAGTGATATCGTACCATCGAGGCGGGTTGTTACATTAGTGGTATCAGAGCAGGTTGAACCTTTTTCGGCCTGTGAGTTATGAGCCTGTTGTGTTTCTCTATGCATGTTGTGTTGCTTGTTGAATGTCTGATGTATGGAGTAATTGACTGTTTTATGGTTGATTGAGTTATTTGTGTTTGAGATTGGCTTACATTGTTGTGATGCATATGTTGTGCAAGTTTATTGGTGGGGTAATGACATGTTTGTATTCCTGATGTCTGTTATACCATGAGTTCCAATGCCTTGTCATGAGTTATCAGACAGGCCATCTGGATAATTTATGAAGTGCAAAGGAACATTATGGGAAGAAGTTAGGAATACAAAGAGTGAAAAATAGGTGTTAATGTCTCGAGAGAACTATTGTAAAGAAGTGATTTCTCAAGGCATCATCTCTCAAGAGTAATTGAGTAGGGACTTGAGACAGATATAAAATTGCTTTATTTCTTTGTCTTGTGTGTATCCCTTCCATGTTTTCAGTTCTTGGTGTGCGCAAGAAGTGATGGTTGGTAGGAATGACTATGCAATAGTTGATGTTCTCCAAGCTTTGAGACCGAAGGTCAAGCTGTGACCTGGGAAACCTTCAAGAGGGTATTTATGGAGAAATACTTTCTTGAAGTTGTTAGAAACAAGAAGGATATGGAATTTTAGAAATGGAATTGAATTAATAATTCAATTCCATTGAAGCCTGGACAAGATCCCGAGTTTTTAGAGCTTAAACAAGGGAGTATGATTGTGGCTGAGTATACAACTAAGTTTGAAGAGTTGGTGAGGTATGTTCCCCATTACCAAGGAAGATATGGGATCCTGTTACTTGTGCTATTCAATTCTAGTGCAACCCGTCGTTTGTATCTTGCTTGTGTGTGTGGAGAAACTTAAACTTTCTGTGTCTTCTTTGAGTAGTTTGTGGTAGAAACCCCAACTAGTGGTTCTGCTATGACTTCTAATGTGTGTTTGAATTGTCTTTTAGAAATTTCTGGTAGAGAATTTGTTATTGATTTGATTTGTTTGTCTCAGCCAAATTGATGTTATTCTGGGTATGGACTGGTTATCTTTCAACCATGTTTTGCTAAACTGTTTTAATAAAACAATGATGTTTGGTGATCTTGAAGTGAGTAGTAATGGGATGTTTATCTCCGCTAACCAAATTGTGTATCTTTGAAAGAGAATGATCAAGTGTACATGATCTTGTTTAACCTGGGAGTAGAGACCAAGGTTTCTCTAGGTGGCCTCCCTGTTGTTACAGAGTTTCCAGGAGTGTTTAATGAGGATATATCCGACCTACCACCTAAGAGAGAGATAGAGTTTTCTATAGATTTGGTACCTGGTGCTGGACCTATATCCGTAGCTCCTTATAGGATGTCTCCTATAGATTTAGTTGAGCTTAAGAAACAACTAGGAGATTTGTTGGATAAATAGTTTGTGAGACCTAGTGTGTCTCCATGGGAAGCACCAGTCTCGCTAGTAAAGAAGAGAGATGGGACAATGAGGTTGTGTGTAAACTACCTCCAGTTGAATAAAGTGACAGTTAAGAACAAGTATCATTTGCCTAAAATAGATGACCTTATGGACCAGCTGGTAGGAGCTTATGTGTTTAGCAAGATAGACCTTAGGTCAGGTTACCATCAGATCCGGGCGAAGTCTGAGGATATCCCAAAGACTACCTTTAGGACCCGTTATGGTCATTACGAGTATTTAGTTATGCCCTTCAGTGTGACTAATGCCCCTGGTGTGTTTATGGATTATATGAATAGGATCTTTCACCCCTATCTTGGTAGTTTTGTGGTAGTATTCATAGATGATATTCTGGTACACTCTAAGACTAGAGAGGAGCATGAGGAGCACATGAGGATTGTGCTACAAACTCTTAAGGATCGACAACTTTATGCTAAGTTGTCCAAGTGTGAGTTTTGGTTAGAGTAAGTGAGTTTCCTAGAACATGTGATATCCCAAGGTGGTATAGTTGTAAATTCTTCTAAGGTAGAAGCTGTTTTTAAGTAAGAGAGTCCTAAGTCGGTGTTTGAGATTAGGAGTTTTCTGGGTTTAGCAAGATACTACCGGAGATTCATAGAAGGTTTCTCCAAGTTAGCCTTACCATTGACCAAGCTGACTCGTAAGGGTCAAGTTTTTGGGTGGGATGACCAATGTGAGCATAGTTTTCAAACTCTTAAGGAAAAACTAACGACATCGCCTGTGTTAGTTTTGCCTAACCTAAGAGAACCCTTCGAGGTGTATTGTGATGCATCAAAAATGGGTTTAGGAGCAGTGCTGATGCAGAATGGCCAGGTAGTGGCCTATGCTTCTAGACAACTTAAGATTCATGAGAGGAATTATCCTACCATGATCTAGAGTTAGATGTTGTAGTTTTTGCTCTTAAGATGTGGAGGCACTACCCGTTTGGTTCTAAGTTTGAAGTGTTTAGTGATCATAAAAGCCTTAAGTATCTGTTTAGTCAGAAAGAGTTGAACATGCATAAGAGGATATGGTTAGAGTTTCTTAAGGATTATAATTTTGAGCTTAGTTATTATCCCGGCAAAGCCAATGTAATGGCCGATGCTTTGAGTAGGAAGTCCCTGCATGTATCTGCTCTGATGGTTAAGGAGTTAGATCTCTTAGAACAGTTCAAGGACCTTAGCCTTGCGTGTAACGCCTCGTTTTACTCTCTCATGCTTGATTGATTTTAAATGAAATTCCGTGTCCACTTTGTATTAGAATGATTTTAGTTATAAATTTTTCTCAAAAAATTCTTTTCTTCTTTGCTTCAAGTTTGTGATTGATTTGTAACATAAACGATTCGCCCTTACCACGGTACAATTATAATAAATAAATACAGTCCATGATACAGTCCCAAATACAGTATCCAAAATAATATACATACTATCTAACACAAATACATGCCACAGAAAATTACAAATCACAACATGCAGTCCATCAAAACTTCTTTCTCATTCTTCTTCAATATCCTTTACAGCTTATGCTTTCCAGTTCCTTTGCTCGCCCAAATAAATTGAGGTCATCACAGGTGTCAACCACAGACACAAAATAGGGTAAGTTCATGACACACATAGTTTTAATAAAACATACATAAAGAAATATATATTCACATGGTTATAATATTATTTATAACATAAGAGACAAGCATGATTTACCCCTTATTCCAATCACCATCTACACAGCACACAGTTCAAATCATATCATCTATACAACACACAGATATACAATAACACGGTCTTATGCCCCCGTCAGGCAAAATATAAAATAACATGGTCTTATGCTCCCGCCAGGCTCAAAAGAAAATAACACGGTCTTATGCCCCCGCCAGGCTTACAAAGAAAATAACACGGTCTTATGCCCCGGCTAGGCTTAAAAAGAAAATAACACGGTCTTATGCCCCCGCCAGGCTTACAAAGAAAATAACACGGTCTTATGCCCCCGCCAGGCTTAAAAAGAAAATAACACGGTCTTATACCCCCGCCAGTCTTACAAAGAAAATAACACGGTCTTATGCCCCCGCCAGGCTTACAAAGAAAATAACACGGTCTTATGCCCCCGCCAGGCT
>PYAF01001153.1:765591-784920 GCA_007407185.1 Glycine tomentella | reverse complement strand
CCTTGAATTATTAAAATTACTAAACTGACTCACTTGGGAAACCTATTCCTTCCATAATTAAGAGAAAACTCCATAGATTATGTCCATCTTCTTCTTATAATTTTCTGACACCTAAGGTAGTCTAGTTTAAGTCCTTTTCCAAAATATTTCTAAAATTCCTAGAAATTACTGTTTATGGTTCTCTGCCACCAACCATGTTTATAATTTGTTGTCTAAAAGTATTTTATCCAATCCTGAGGTTCTTATGAATTTCTAAAGTCATCTGATCAATTTTTGACCGAAAGGGCATTTTGGTAATTTTATCCCTCACCCTAGGGGTAAAATCGTCATTTCGAAAAATGTTCAGGGAAACTCTGTAATTGTTACCTTTAGGGTATTCTGATCCTTTTTTCAAACCTCCCAGAGTATTTATAAAATTTTCTCCATAAAATATCTTGCTAAAATGCCTAAGGGCACTTTGGTCATTTCCAAAATGTTCAGGGGCATTTTCGTCATTTTTCCCAAATCTTTTGTACTGCCTCTAATTAACATTTTACCCTAATAATTGACTATGATTCAAAATTTTGGGGTGTTACATTGCGTGTGAGGCTACCCCTAACAGTGTAAGACTAAGAGCTTTGAGGATTGCTAGCGGTTTGTTAGGGGAGATCAGAGAGGGCTAGAAGTCCGATTCTTTTCTGAGGACTCAGTTATAAGCCATAGCGTCAATGATGAAGTGTTTTTAGTTAAATATTTTTCTATCCTTCTTAGCTTAATTGACTTCTCTTGGACTTTTATTTTTCCATTCTAATTCAGTTTTTGTCTTAGGCAAGTAAGTGGGCTTAATTGCTAATTGTAGTGTATTTTCAGATTTTATGCTCACTTGACCTATCTGCCTTGTATAGGACCTAATTCTGCCATTTGGAGGGTCATTTTGGGCTTCAAAGTCAAAATCACTACACTTATATTTTGGGTTGCGAATTTGATTTTTATGGTTGTAAATAGTAAATAATTAGAATTGATAGCTTTGTTCATGGCCCATTATTTTCTTCAGACTTAGTCACTACATATTAGTAACATTGGACAGACTTTATACATTACATTTCATTTAATAAAAACAGTTTTACATTTCTCTCTTTTAAGTTTTTAGGATCAAAACCCTTGCTCTTATTTTCTCTCTATTGTTCTTCCTTGTTCTTCATTGTTCTTCATTTTCGTTTTGTTGTTCTTCCATTTTCATGCAATCATTCCATGGGGCTTTCACTGATGATGATCATGGGAGGCTAAATACTCAATCAATCCAAGGATCCAACCCAAGCACAAGGAGAATTTGAGTTCTGGTTTGGTATTTCGAATTCTATTTGAATGTTCACTTTCTTCAATTGCTATTCTATTTCGACCTAGGTTAATCTTATGCTACAGAATTAGTGTAGTTAAATTGTTTTGGAGCGTTACGACAAACGCATATCAGTCAGGGAGAGGTAGTAGTTTCAATGTGGGATCAGATGGAGTTCTGAGACTTCAAGATAAAATCCGTGTCCCAATGTATCAGAGCTTAGGAAGATGATCTTGGAGGAAGGACATAGGAGCGGTCTGAGCATCCACCCTTGTGCTACCAAGATGTATCAGGTTCTCAAGACAATGTTTTGGTGGCCAAAAATGAAGAAAAAGGTTAGTGAGTTTGTATATGCATGTTTAGTTTGTCAGAGGGCTAAGACAGAAAATCAGAGGCCCTTAGGTATGTTGCAACCCTTAGAAATACCCTAGTGGAAGTGGGATAATATTTCCATGGATTTTGTTGTAGGACTACCTAAAACCCCGAGAGGTTTAGATTCTATCTGGGTTATTGTTGACAGATTTACCAAATTTGCTCGCCTTATCCCCATCAATATCAGATTCTCCTTAGAGAAGTTGACCTCCCTGTATATTAGTGAGTGTGTCAGATTACATGGTATGCCGTCTAGCATAGTATCTGATAGGATCCTAGATTCACCTCTAAATTTTGGGAGAGTCTGAACAAAGCATTGGGAACCAAGCTTAGGCTAAGTTCAGCCTATCATCCTTAAACTGATGGTCAAATTGAACGGACCATTCAATCTCTAGATGACCTTTTGAAGGTGTGCGTATTAGAGCAAAAAGGGTAGTTGAGAGAGTTATCTGCCGTTGATAGAATTTACCTATAACAATAGTTTTCATTCTACCATTGGCATGGCTTCCTACAAAGCTCTATATGGTAGAGGTGTAGGACACCCTTGTGTTGGTTAGAACCTGGAGAGAACCTCATTATAGGATTTGAAGTTGTACAACAAACCATTGAGGAGGTCAAGTTATTCTAGAAGAGGATGAGAACTACACAGAGTAGGCAGAAGAGTTACCAGGACAAGAGGAAGAAAGACCTAAAATTTAAGGTTGGTAATCATGTATTCTTGAGAGTTACTCCATGGACTGGGGTTGGCAGAGCATTGAAATCTCGAAAACTCACACCTCGTTTTATTGGTCCCTTCCAAATTCTCGAAAGAGTCGGCCTTGTAGCATATCAAATTGCATTACCTCCGTCCCTTTCTGATCTCCACAATGTCTTTCATGTGTCCTAAATGCGTAAATATGTTCGTGATTCTTCTCAGGTGATCGAGTTAGATGACGTTCAAGTAAAGGGAAAACTTAACATATGAAACATTGCCTTTGAGAATCGAGGATTGACGAACAAAGCACTTAAGAGGGAAAAAGATTATGTTAGTCAAGGTGGCCTGGAAAGGTACATCAGGAGAGAATGCTACATGAGAACTAGAGAATCAGATGTGAGAAGCCTATCTAGCCTGGTTTGAATCAGATAAATTTCGGGGATGAAATTTCTAAAAGGGTGGGAGAGTTGTAACATCCTAAAATTTCGATAACTGAAAATAGACGTTTGATGTATTTTTTGTGTTATTTGATTATTTGATTAGTTTAGAATATTTGAAATGTTATGTGAATTATCCATATGCAATTGTTTGGTGTAAATGTCAAGTTATGTAGAGTTTGTTTGAGATGCGTTTGATAGAGGGTTTTTAGTTTAATATTTTTCTATCCTTCTTAGCTTATTTGACCTCTCTTTGACCTTTATTTTCCTATTCTAATTCAGTTTTTGGGCCTAGGCAAGTAAGTGAGCTTAATTACTAATTGTTGCGTATTTTCGAATTTTTGCTCACTTGACGTATCTGACTTGTGCAGGACCTATATGGAGCTACCAATCTCCGAATGGAGCGTTCTAGGAGTCCCTGGAAAGATAACGAAAAGATCTACAAGTTTACTAGAAATATCCCGAGGCCAATTCCGTCATTTAGGGGGTCATTTTTAGCTTTGAAGTTAACGCCTCTACACTTGTAATTTTGGGCTGCGAATTTGACTTTCATGGTTGTAAATAGCAAATAATTAGATTGTTGGGCTTGTTTGTGGCCCATTTCATTTTCAGAACTCAGCCACTACATATTAGTGACTTTAGTGAGACTTGAGTACCACTTTTTACATTTTCAATAAACAAGTTTTATTTTTCTTTCCTTTAGTTTTTATATCAAAACCCTTGCTCTCATTTTCTCTCTACTGTTCTTCCTTGTTCTTCATTGTTCTTCATTTTCGTTTTTCTGTTCTTCCATTTCCGTGCACTCAATCCATGGGGCTTTCATTGATGATGATCATGGAAGGCTAAATCACCAATCAATCCAAGGAACCAACCAAGGCACAAGGAGAATCGGAGTTCTGGTTTAGTATTTCGAATTCTACTTGAATGTTCATCTTGTTCTTCAATTGCTATTCTGTTTTTCATGATTATGAATACGTTTAGGATTGAAAGTGGATTAGGTTATGGATTCATGCCCAATTTCGAATATTAATCACAGAATTAATTGGATGATATTTCAATTAGGGTTGTGGTTTCAATTAAATTAGGGGTTAATTCGATTGAACAACTTCTAATGAGATTGAATGGATGTTCATGATAGGATAAACTTCTGAGAATGATGATGATTCGAATTGCTTGGTTTGGTGAATTGGATTGATGCTTCTCTAATCTGTTTTACTCGTTGATAATCTTGTTAATTTCTGTGTTGCTCTTTAATTTTAGTTTACGTTTTTGCAAGTTTTATTTACGCATACAAACTGTTTGATCAAATTTCCCCCTTACTGTTACCATTGAATTGAAGCTAGAACCATATTGATCGTGTCTCTGAGTCGACCTAGGTTAGCTCCGTGCTACAGAATTAGCTTAATAAAATTGTTTTGGTGCGTGTCGACAACGAGTTTATCAACGTTGTAATTGAGTGATTTCGAGTTTGACCCGAAACCTATTTTTAGTAAAATCACTATTCTGGATTGGTTAACCGTTGGATTGTCTTCAGATTTTAAAGGTGGGTTCCTAACCCACATATAAAATGTTTGACCGTTGGAATTGACAAAATAACATCTTAAGAGCGAGAAATTAATTTTTCACTAAATCAGAAATTTTAAAATTTGGCCAACTCGCCCAGGCGAATTTGGGAAGGCTATTTGGCTCGCCTGGGCGAGTCAAGTCGACGTTAAATAGTGCAGAAACATCCAAAATCATGAAAATTGACCTCCTTCTTCCTCCAAACAGCCACCCCACCTCCCACCATCATCCTCCACCACCCAAGACCACCGGGGACCACCACATGCCGACGTTGCTTGCCACGAGACCACCACACGGAGAGGAACCCTTTAATTGGAGTGGAATCTTTGAAATTTTTCTCGAAATTTTAGGTAGAGAATAGAGCCTCCAATCCTTCTTTCTTGGTTTCCTTGAGGTAATCTTAGTTTCCTTTGTCTTCTTCTAGCTAGTTTAAGCTTCTCTTAGTGTCTCTTATGTTTTGAGTACTGTTGTTAGGAGTCTTACACATCCTTTGAAAACCATTTAAAAATGAGATGTTGTAAAAGTATCCTTTTTATGAAATTGATGTCATTTCTATGATACTTGTTGAACCCCGATGACATTGGTGTGATCGGAATTTCAAAATGATGTCTTTCAGTGTGAACTCCCAAAACACTCTTTTAGCCCCTTTTTGATTTAGTGGGTATTTGACCCCAAATGTTAATATTGATCTTACCTTGGAAATCTATACTAAATTATCTTCAATTTGGTATATAGAGCTCTGCGTTTGGAGCAAAGCATGTGAACTTGAGAGATCCCAAAACGACGTTTCAAGGAGCTAACAGAGAAATATAGATAGGTAAAGAGAGTTTATTATTTAGTTATAGTTTTGGTACCATAGTCGGGGGCCAGGGAGTCCAACTATGAAGATATCTACCTGTCCCTGTTGTGTGCTGGTTTTCAAGAAAAGTTATGTTTTAAACTAATGAGATGCGATATAATTATTATTGATGTATGTTGATTCCTGTTGTGTGCTCGTTTTCAAGAAAAATTGTGTTTTTTAACTAATGAGATGTGATGAATTTGTTATTGATGGATAAAACTGTGAATGATGTTGTTGTTGTTGTAATTCATTGGATTTTTGAGAAAAGTCTTAATTACAGAGGAGACTCTGCCCAAAGTTTTATAATATGTTTTCCTATTTAATTCTTTATTAAAATTTTAAATGGGCATAAGAGTGTGTTTTCTATATTGTAGTCCTCCTCTTTAATTTAGAATTTTCCTAAAATATCAGTCTCGTGGTAATATGAATTGTGGATGGATGAGGTGATATTGATGTCTTTGATAATGTTGAAATGAGATGTTATTGATGGGTTGGTGATGATTGAATAAGATAATGCTAATGTGTTTGATGATGTATAAATGATATAATGATGATGTGGTTTATGATATTTAAATGAGATAATGATGAAATGGATGCTGATGTTGAAATGAGAAGAAGTTGATGTTTATGAGGATAATGTTGAAATAAGATGAATTTAATATATATGATGATGATATCGAGATGAGGTGATGTGTATGTACACTGATACCCATGGGGGATGCATGATTGGTCATCCTTGCGGGGAAGGATTTGTTCTTGGTAATGATCATGCATTGATTGTTGATTCCAGGTGGAGCTTCATGAAGATTGGAAGCCTTTGCTAAGATTTGTTTTGAGCTTCAAACATGCTTGAAGACTTGGAATTTTATGTAAAAGGAAAGCAATCTGATTGATCCATGCATTCATTCATTGATTTAACTAAGTATTTTTCATGATAAACCAACTAAGGTTTTTAAATTGAATCAATGGTTTTTGGAAAAATGAATTTGTACTGCATTAATCGATTACATTAAGTAATAATCGATTATTTTGTTCTAAAAACATTCTGGAAAACTTTTCAAGAATAATGTAATCGATTGCCTATGTGAATAATCGATTATTTGACCTTTGTTCTCACATACACTGCCTTGATGAACATTTTAATCGATTACCAACAGGTAGTAATCGATTACATTGCTATACATGATTTCAAGCAGTGTTGGAAGAATCGATCACCTAAGAACAGTAATCGATTATACAGGCTAAACTGAAAAAGCCATCTTCCTGTCTTAATCGATTACAAAATTCAGTAATCGATTACATCATATACAATTGCACATAAGTTTTGATGCATTAATCGATTACCAAATATAGTAATCGATTACATAGTACATTCTGTTTTATAAAGCTTTCTGGTTTAATCGATTACCAGAATCCATAATCGATTACGCAGTGTATTTTTATATTTTGAAGCTTCCTGTCTTAATCGATTACAAGACAGAATAATCGATTATTTTGTTCGTTGCTCATGTCCAGAAATTGTGTTAAACACTTTAATCGATTACCAGGTTGATTTAATCGATTACATGAGTGAAATAATCGATTATCTAGCGCATTTAATCGATTACTGACAATTACAAAAGTTTGTTATAAATAGAACCTTGGCTCAACTTGTTTTGTAACAATCAATTTGTATTCTGAGCCTACACAAGCTTTCTAAACACGTTCTAAGTGATTTTTCTGGCTTCTATGATTTCTTGCTTTCACTAAAACATTCATGGGTTATTGAGTGATTCTTTAAAGAAAGAAGATTCTTTCAAAGGTTAAGGAAGAAGATGTTCTGAGTTTGTTTTCATCTTTCAACCTGAATTGTTCATTCATGTGCATGTTATTCACTGGATCATCAGGTTGTTTCTTTCCTTAACTCATTGGTTGTAATTTTGTTTACAAGTTTTGTTGTTATTGGCTATTGTAATTGATTTCTTAAAGCTTGGGACTAAAGAAGAGTTCTCTAGCTTAAAGATCAGAGTAGTGTTCTCTGGATCTTTCTCCTTAGATTTCTAATAGGGTTTTAGATTTCTGTTCTTTATCTAGGGTTGATAAAGGGGAGGTTCTTGTAAAAGCTTGTAAGAATATTTTATAATAGTGGAACTCTAATTCAGTGTGAATTAGAAGAAATTGGATGTAGCTACATGATTTGAAGTGAACCAGTATAAATTGCTTGTGTTCTTATTTCTATTCTCATCATATTCATTGTCTTTAATTATTTGAATCATATTCATTGTTAAACAAAGTTTGGTTTTGACCTTTTGAATTCTTGGACTGAGCTATTTGATTAAGTAAAAGGTTTCTTGGTTTTAAAAGTGATAAAGATTCTGAAACTCTGATTTGAATTTGTTTTTTAAATACCAAGGTTCAACCAATTCACCCCCTTCTTGGTTGTTGTGAAGTATTCTTATTATTTTCAATTGGCATCAAGAACTGGTTCTTGCGAGTTATTCAAGATCACTAGTTTTCTTCAAAAAGAAAAATGAATACCTCACAAATAACCTTCAAGGAAGGAGCTTCTCTAAACAAACATCCTATGTTTGAAGGGGAACATTTCAGTTTTTGAAAAAATAGAATGAAAATCTTTATTCAATCAAATGACCCAGGAGCTTGGAATGCTATAGAAAAGGGTCTTTTCATTCCAAAGAAAACTGTTGCCAATGAATTGATTCCCAAAGAATGGGATGAGATGACTGAAGCTGAACAAAAGGCTGCACAATATGATTTCAAAGCCAAAAATATGATCACCTCTGCACTTTCCTCTGATGAATTTTTCAGGACAGTGAGATGTAAGAGTGCAAAAGAAATGTGAAAGATGCTGGAAATTACTCATGAAGGAACTGAAGAAGTTAGGAGATCAAGGAAGCATGCTTTGATCCATGAGTATGAGATGTTCAAGATGAACACCAATGAAAGCATTTCTCAATTGCAGAGAAGATTCACTCATATTGTCAACCATCTATTGGGTCTTGGGAAGATCTTTGATACTGAAGAGTTAAACATCAAGATCTTGAAGTGTCTAACAAGGCCTTGCAACCAAAGGTGACAACAATCAAGGAATCTAAGGATTTATCAAAGATGTTCATGGCTGCACTGTTTGGTAAGCTACTTGAATATGAGCTTGAAATGTCTCAACTAACATGTATTGAAGATGCAGAAAAGAAAAACAGAAGCCTTGCATTGAAAGCTGCAACTTCAAAAGCTGAAAAAGAAGAGGAAACAAGTGATGAGGATGAAGAGGACAACATGAACTTAGTTGTCAGAAAGTTCAGCAAGTTCTTAAGGAAAAATAAGAACAAAAGGTTCACTAAAGCCAGCAAGAACAACAATAGCAACAACAACAACATCAACAAGAAGATTGACAACAACTTTACATGCTTTGAATATGGTAAACCTGGCCACATCAAATCTGAGTGCTTAATCTACTTGAAGAAACAACAAGGAGAGAACAAGATGAGGAAGGAAGGGAAAGCTAAAAGAGCCTACATAGCTTGGGAAGATAATGAGTCTACTACCTCAGAATCTTCAACTGAAAATGAAGAAGCCAACATGTGTCTCACCTCCACTATCAATGAAGATGATGATGATCTATCAAGTAATGGAGATGAGGTATATTCTGAATTTGAACAAGCTATTAGTGCTTTTCAAGAAATGCATGAGGAAGCCCAAAAGCTTGCAAAATCCAATAACAAGCTCAGAGGAAATCTTAGATGGCATGTTGCAAAAATAACTGAATTGCAAACTGAGATTTGCAACTTGAAAGAAGAAAATGAAAAACTTGTTTCCTGTTACAATTTGAATGGATGTATGTGTGCCTCTTCCTCTACAAATGTTAATAAGTATAACTTGCTTCAAAAAGATTTTGATGATTACAAAAAGAGTCAAGGAGAAAAGTATATGTTACTTTTATCCAAAAATAGTGATTTAATTGATCTCTTGAGAAAGCTTTACAAAGGAAAATGCAACTTGACTGAAATGTTGAGTGTGCAAAAGTATGCTGGAGATACATCTGGTTTGGGGTACAAACAAGGCTCAAAATCATTTGGTAAAATAGTATATGTGCCTCCAAAACAGAAGAATCAAAAGTGGCATAAAAACTCAAAGATCAATCAAAATGCTGCATTTAGAAAAACATCAAAATCTGTCATATGTAACTATTCTATGGAAAAGGGACACACATCATACAAATGCTATGCTAGGAGATTCTATGTGCCAAATGGAGATTGCATTTGGATTCCAAAGAGAAAGAAAAATGCTAACCCCTATGGACCCAACCTTAATTGGGTACCTTCCTTTGTAAATTGATTTGATTTTTGCAGGTATGTCTAAGAGCTAGATCCTCAACATGGTACCTTGACAGTGGATGCTCTAGATATATGACTGGGGACATGTCCATTCTTACAAACTTAACACTTAAAGATGGAGGATATGTCACTTATGGGGATAATAATAAAGGCAAGATCATTGGAGAAGGCAACATTGGAGATAACTTCCAAACAAAGATCAAGAATGTTCTTTATATAGAAGGTTTGAAGCACAATCTCTTAAGCATAAGCCAACTTTGTGACAAAGGATTTAAAGTCACCTTCAATGAAAACTGCTGCATGATTTTTGATGGGAAAAGTGGTGAAGTAATTCATATAGGTAAAAGGAAAGGTAACATTTACTTGCTTTCAATTGATCATGCATTCTTCCACAACACTTATTGTCTTATAAGCAAGATTGATGAATCTTGGCTATGGCATAGAAGGACTAATCACATAAACATGCACCACATAAACAAGCTTATCAGAAAGGATTTAGTAATTGCGTTGCCTAAACTCAAGTTTGAGAAGGACAAACTTTGTGATGCTTGTCAAAAGGGGAAATAAACTAAGAACTCTTTTCAAAGTAAAAACATTGTTTCCACCTCTAGACCACTTGAATTACTGCATATTGACTTGTTTGGTCCTTCTAGAACAATGAGTTTAGGTGGCAATTAGTATAGGCTTGTAATTGTGGATGATTACTCTAGATTCACTTGGACTCTATTTTTGAAATCCAAAAGTGATGCTTTTCTTGCATTTAGAAAAATGGCTAAGCTTGCACAAAATGAAAAAGGTAGCAAAATTATCTCTATAAGAAGTGATCATGGTGGTGAATTCCAAAATGAACATTTTGAAAAATTCTGTGAAGAGAATGAAATTAACCACAATTTTTCAGCTCCAAGAACACCTCAACAAAATGGTGTTGTGGAGAGGAAAAATAGATCTCTTGAAGAAGGAGCAAGAACACTTCTTAATGAGACAAATTTGCCTAAATATTTTTGGGTTGATGCTGTAAGTACAGTATGCTACACTTTGAATAGATTACTTATAAGGCCTATTTTAAAGAAAACTCCTTATGAGCTATACAAAGGTAGAAAACCCAACATTTCTCACTTGAGAGTTTTTGGCTGCAAGTGTTTTGTATTAAACAATGGAAAAAAATCACTTGGAAAATTTGATGCTAAGGCTGATGAAGCAATTTTCCTAGGATATTCATTACACAGTAAAGCTTATAGAGTATTCAATAATAGAATAATATGCATGGAAGAATCTGTACATGTAATTTGTGATGAGTCTAATCCTTCTAAAGAGGAAAAGAAGTGTGATGTAGATGCAGGCCCAATGGAAGAATTTATTTAGCTAGATGATTCCTTAACTAAAGAGAAAGAAGAACCAAGTGTTGAAGCAAAACCATCAACCCTTGTTCAAGTGCCTAAAGATTGGAGAACAACAAGAGATCTATCACTTGACAACATCATAGGTGAAGTGTCAAAGGGAGAATTTACTAGATCTTCATTAAAAAACCTATGTTGTAATATGGCTTTTGTTTCTCAAACTGAACCTAAGAATATTGATCAAGCCTTGAATGATGAACATTGGATGCATGCCATGCATGATGAGTTAAACCAGTTTAAGAGAAATGAAGTTTGGGAACTTGTTCCTAGACCATCCTCTCTTAAACCCATTGGTACAAAATGGGTTTTTAGAAACAAACTTGATGAAAGTGGAATCATAGTCAGAAATAAAGCTAGATTGGTTGCTAAAGGTTACAACCAAGAAGAAGGCATAGACTATGAAGAAACTTATGCTCCAGTTGCAAGATTGGAAGCAATCAGGTTATTGCTTGCATATGCATGTCTCATGGATTTCAAACTTTTTCAAATGGATGTTAAAAGTGCCTTTTTAAATGGATATATTGAGGAGGATATATATGTTAAACAACCTCCTGGTTTTACTGATTTTAAATATCCTAACTATGTTTTTAAACTGAAAAAGGCACTCTATGGTTTGAAACAAGCTCCTAGATCATGGTATGAAAGACTAAGCAAATTTCTGCTTAAACAATCTTTCACAAGGGGCCATGTTGACAAAACCTTGTTCATCAAAAGGCAAGACAATGATATCTTATTGGTTCAAGTTTATGTTGATGACATAATTTTTGGTTCTACTAATCATTTGCTATGTAAGGAATTTTCCTCAGCTATGCATAAGGAATTTGAAATGTCAATGATGGGTGAATTAACATTCTTTCTTGGACTTCAAGTGAAGCAAATGAAGAATGGAACATTTCTCAATCAATCCAAATATTGCCTTGAAGTTATTAAGAAGTTTGATATGGAGAAAAGCAAGGATGCTGCAACTCCAATGGCTACATCAACATATCATGATTCAGATGAAAATGGAAAGAAGGTTGATGAGTCTAAGTTCAGAGGAATGGTTGGATCTTTGCTATACTTGACAGCTAGTAGACCTGATATAATGCTAAGTGTTTGATTGTGTGCAAGATATCAAGACAGATCCCAAAGAGTCTCATCTTACAACAGTGAAAAGGATCCTCAAATATCTCAAAGCTACACCAAAAGTTGGTTTTGGTATCCCAAAGGTGCTTCAATTAATATTGTTGGATATTCTGATTTTGACTTTGCAGGTTGCAAGTTAGATAGAAAAAGTACAAGTGGCACTTGTCATCTTCTAGGATGTTCATTGATCTCATGGCATTGTAAGAAACAGTCTTGTGTTGCTTTGTCAACTACTGAAGCTGAATATATCTCAGCTGGAAGTTGCTGTGCACAAAGCCTATGGTTGAAGTGTTACGTATTTTTCGGCAAGCGCACCGATTTGTCGTTGTAAGTTTCAAAATTTATAAGATCGTCTCCACAAGGACTTGAGCTTACTCAGTTAATCCAAATAGAATTAAACAATTCAATAGTTATGTACAAGTAGGTTGAGCAGAATTTCATTTAGTGGTGCAAGTAACGTAAAATTACTAATTTTTAGTAAATGAAATATATCTATGAGAAAGTGGGATTGGATTTCATCATTCTTATCCTTTTATATCCAATTAATATTACCATGCATAAATCATCATCTATCCTTATTGATGCACAGTATTTTTACCTTGAATCGATCCCTCGCATTCAAGTTCTAAGAATATCTACCAAATATCGATTCCTCGCATATGAAATAAATACCCACCATTAATAACTATAATCGCGTGCTTTATGCAATCAGAACGTTATACCCTATTCCTAGCAACGTAACGTAATGAGTAAAATCATTCGGTTCAAACCCTAAGATTACTTTCCAGTCTCACTTAGAGTTAAGTTCATGAAACTAGTGATCAAGTAGAATAAAACATTACGGACAGAATGAAATTACCAACAAGGAATAGACACGATTAATGCATAAATAAATATTAAAATAGAGACATAGGGATAAGAAGATTACATCAAATCCTTAGAGAAGTTAGCTGCTCATAGTGGAGAAAACCTCCTCAAGAAAAGAATTGATGAAGAAATTCGTCATCGCCTCTTTTCGGCAGAGTCTCCGTACTAATCCTCACTTCTCTCACTTTCCTAACCTACCTAATACTACTATTTAACCTTCCTAAACCTAAGGAACAACCTAAGCAAGAAGGGTGAAGCAAAAAACACGCATTTCTCTCCAATTTCGTGGCCTATTTATAGGAATCTTCCTCCTGCCAGCTTCACTCGCCCAGGCCACGATTTTCTTCATGTTTTGGTCGCTTGGGCCAACTTAACATATCTTCTTGGTACTTGTAGCTCACCTGGGCGAACAAAATACACTACGGTTGGTCGCCTGGGCGAGTTAAAGTCTTAATTCTGAAGAAAGCTTTGGGCCTTGATGGATTTTTTGGGCCTGGTTTGCTTGTTACACCTCCCATACTTGCTATATAAGGCTTCTTTGCTTATTCGAAAGCCTCGAAAATCCACGGAATCTATCAAAATACAAAACGTGATTGGATTAATCTTCCAAAACAACTTTTATTTAAATACTATGCATATTTTAACTAGGTTTAGGCAAGTTTATAAGCAAAGTTAAATGGAATCAAAAGATAAGTGCCAGCATTTAAAACATGATTTTAACTGAAATATGGCACTTATCACTCCCCCCAACCTAGAATCTTGCTTGTCCTCAAGCAAAGTAACTAACACTTTAATTAATAGGACTATAAAAGATGATCATGCTTTGTAAAGAATCAACTTTCTAGAATGATCAGAACATATTAAAAATTAGTCAACTTCGAGATTTGAAAATACAAACGATGGAGTTCACAAAACCAGATGACATTAAGATCAATTCACATTTCATTTCTGAAGAACATCAAAGGAAACATGTGATTGATTCAAACAGAGGAAAACCTCTCAAAAGTGTTTAATTCTCCCACAGGTAAGTGTTTTTTCTCAAATCCATCATTGATATATCATAGATAACTTTTGCAGTTCATTTCCCATCAAATCAAAGTACATACTTATCATGGATCATTAGGGATTTTTAGGTGGGGCCTGGATAGATAGGAGTCTTGGTTTTTCTGGATATTCAAAAAGTACCTTGAGAATAGGAGAGCAAATAAAGATAAAACAATTAGATCATCACTTCCATTTTTTCTTTCCAAGATATCCATGTTCATCAATCTTTTCATTCACCCAACTTTGTATCATTTAAAACACAAGGAATTTTGTTTCCTTTTTCTTTTTCTTTCACATGAATAGCATATAACCACTTTTAAAATCCTTTTTTCATATCATGAACTACCCAAAAGAAGTTTCCATCACAATTTATTCCCGTTTGCTCTGCTATCCTTAGGTAAGGTGTTGAATTCCTATCCTAGGTTAGGGTTTCAACAAAATATCAATTGTTTAGGCTCAAAGGGGTTTTACAAAGGATAAATCATTTAAGTATGTTGGGATAGATTTTTTCTTTTTTGGCCAGTGGCTTAAAAAGATGTTCAAAAAGAAAGAAGGCCTAATCATATCCATGCATCATATGTTATGACAATTAGAAATTTATGCAAAATCAACTATACATTTTATCAGTGAGGTCACTCAATTTAATTTATGTCGATGCACACACTCACTTGGGCTTTAAGGTCTGTTTTCATGTTCAAATCAAATCAATGTTTTGAAAGATGTTCTTTATCAATTTTATGTAAAAAGTCTTGCTTTCATTTGGTATTTTGAAAAACCCATTCCTTTGCTTTCATTCTCGAAGTTTCTAAAATCATTTTGCGGTGTTCTGATCCAATACAAAAATAAGTTTCAAAATATTTACCCGTTGATTCTTTTCAAAACATGACATATCAGTTAAGTCCCACAAAGATTTATACAACCATGTTTAATAAAACAAAAAGTATTTTAACATGTGTATTTTCAAAAAGAGAGAAACCTCTATGTGCAAGCAAAAAGAAACAAACATAGTAACTAAAAAACAAAGTATTGAATTAAAACTACAAAGCAGTAAAGAAATTTAAAAACAATGTCACTGATTTTTGAAGATCGTGGTTGAGAAGCTCGATGTCCTCCATTCAGATAATCAATAGGATCTGCCACGTTCTTCTTCTTCACCTGCTTTTCTTAACAAAATGGACCTGTATCCAAGTTCTTAACAAAACAGATGATACTTTCAAAAAGATAAGACATAAACTTTAAAAAGACATATAGCATAAAAATAAATAAAGACAAAATTTAAAAACACTGGGTTGCCTCCCAAGAGCGCTTCTTTAACGTCTTATTAGCTGGACACCTTTGTTATGGTTTCGGATCCTAGCAATTGGATAATAGGGATGAGCCTTTGGCTTTTGTATTTTCCTCCAATATGTTAACCAGTTCCTTTTCTTTTGGACTTGTATTGCCGATAAATGGTTTCTTTAAATTCCCTGCAAGGAAAGCATTGTTAGCATATGGAGGTACTGCGTTTACCTTTATCTATGATTCTTGATTTTTCACTTCCTCTGACAATTCCTCAAAGATAAACTGTTGGTAAGGAATTTTCTTGAAAACATCTGATTGTTGGAGATAATCTAAACTATCTTCTTTTTCAGATTTACTCATCTCCCTAATGCTTCATCTAAATAATCTTTTCCTTGAGCCAACTTCTTGGAGTTAGAAATTCCTCCATTCAAGACATCCACTCTAAAACATCCTCTTGGTTCTCTTGTATTATCATGTGTTTTTGCTGAAGAGGGTCCACTTCTATGCTCAGACACTTGTTTTGCAAGCTGTCCAACCTGGACTTCAAGATTTTTGATGGAAGCCTCTGTGTTCTTTTGATTTGAAATGGTCATCTGCATAAACTGAGTTAGAGTATCTTCCATTTTTGATATTCTATCAGGCTGAGCTTCTTCTTGTTGTTGAACCCTATTTGAAGAACCTACATAAGAGTTGTTAGAGGAACCTGCATAAGAAGAGTTAGTGGGACCATAATATGCATTTTCATATTTCTGCTTCCAGCTATAAGAACTTGGACCATCTTTGTAGCCTTGGTAATTTCCTTGGAAGTTCTGTTGAGTCTGGTCTGATTATGCATATAATAAGCCTACTCTTCTTGTTGGCAAGCACCATGTAGTTGATGAAATTGTTGAGGAAGTTGGTCAAGGCCTCTATTTGTTGAGTCAAGAGCTTATTCTAAGCTAGAATTTCATTTTGAGTATCCAACTCCATTATAGCTTTCCTTTGAATCGAAGATCTATCATGATGACATGGATAATCACTGGCTGCTATGGAGTCGATGATTATAATTGCTTCCTTCGGGCTCTTTGACATCATGGTACCTCTAGATAAGGCATCAAGAATCATCTTTGATTGAGGTCTCAAACCACTGTAGAAAATATGTAACTGTGCAATATCATCAAAGTTATGGTTTGGACACTTACGCAGTAAAGATTTGAATCTCTCCCATGTTTCACAGAGAGGTTCATTAAACCCTTGGGAAAAAGTAGCAATTGTCGATTTTGCATTTATGAATCTAGATGAAGGAAAGAATCTGGCAATAAATTTCTCCTCCACTTCTTCCCAAGTGCTAAGACTTTTCTTAGGTTGGGATTGAAGCCATACCTTTGCCTTACCTGTCAAGGAGAACGGAAAAGCTCTGAGATAGACAGCTTCAACATCTGCATCAGAGGCGTCCATGGTACTGCACAGTTCCATGAAGATGGACAAATGAATGTATGGATCTTCATGATCTAGTCCAAAAAAAGGATGTGATCCAATTAGACTGAGCAATGTTGGCTTCAATTCCACAACTTTTTTACTGAAAGGAGGAATGACTATGCTGTTATAATGCTTTGGTCCTTGTTGATATGCATAGTCACCAAGAGTCCTCCTTGGTGGTCTATTTTCCTCTCCTTCTCCTTTATCGGCCATAATATAAATTACAGGTGGCTTTTATAGGTGAAGGAGAACCAAAATAGAAGAAGCTTCTCTCAATAGCCTTTTGGTTATTTCGTTTCTTTTCCTTTATGGTCTTGGTAATTTCTAAATTAAATATCGATGTAGCTGCAAGAAATTTACCTCAAAAGGAAAAAGAACAAACTTGCAATAATTTGTAAGTACCGAGGTTAAGGAAAATAAAATAAAACACAAAAGAATTTATACAAAATTTAAAATTAACAGAAGCAAATAAAAAGTCCTATTCAACTGAAAAATTAAATTTGAAAGAACCGAGCGAGCGACTCAAGTCCCAAGCAACGGCGCCAGAAACTTGTTGGGAACTAAAACATGATTTTAACTGAAATATGACACTTATCATGAAGCAACAAATGCAAGATTTTGGAGTTGAACTGAATGAAATACCTTTGCTATGTGACAATACAAGTGCTATTAACATATCAAAGAATCCAATAATGCATTCAAGGACCAAGCATATTGAGATTAGGCATCACTTCCTCAGAGATCATGTTTAGAAAGGTAATATCAAAGTTGAGTTCATTGATACCCATAACCAACTAACTGACATATTCACTAAACCATTGGCTAGTGATAAATTTTATGCTCTTAGAAACATGCTAGGTATTCTTGATGAATCCAATATATGCTAGCCTGTTTTAAGTGTGCCTTTCCATGTTTAATTGAACTTCATTGTTGCATTCATCACAAAAATGATTGAAAATTCGTGTTGATCTGCTACATGCTCTATTTTCTGATAAACTTGTTGTAATAATCAATTACACCACGGGTTAATCGATTAAATTCATTAAAATTCACCTTATTTGTGCTAAATAAGCTTAAGTAATCGATTACAACAATCTGGTAATCGATTATTCTTTGTTTCAAAGAAATAATTCTTCCTGGAATAATCGATTACATATCGGATAATTGATTACTATGAACAAAATGCATTTTCCAGTTTAAATGTTTCACTGGAGTAATCGATTACGATCAATTGGTAATCGATTACATAAGTGGTTAAGATTTTTGATTCTCCTGGAGTAATCGATTACCACTCGGCATAATCAATTACACAAGCTCTGATACTTGACTAGAATCCCAAAATCATGATATAATCGATTACATTAGCATATAATCGATTACAGATCATCTTCTACCTCTGATTGGTTGGCAAATAATCGATTACCATACGGGATAATCGATTACAACGTGTAATTTCAGTGTTCAAAATGTGCAAAATAATCGATTACCATTAGTAAATAATTGATTAATTTGTCTGTTGTGCGTTTTCTGACAGTTTTTCTCTGAAAATGTAACTGCCCAACCAAATCCAAAGGAATCCAAGGCCACTGAAGTGCCTTAACTATCACCAACAGCTATATTTTCAAAAATATGGATGTTAGGAACATCAATTCTGCCTATAAATAGTGACTTGCTTCATTGAAAATCACTGCACCTTAGTCTCTTCTCCTTCTGATATTTCTGGATTTTTCTTCCGTGTCTAAACCTCACCAAAACCATGTCAAACCCAACACCTAAACGTGCTAGATCCTCAAAGAGGAAAGTAGGGGAGTCATCATCCAATCCTCCTCCTCCTCCACCCCAAAATAGGCTAGACTTGTGGTTTTCCACTGAGTCTGATAAAATGAACTATTTATAGTTTAATGCCACAAAGCCTATAGCCTCACCCAAATACCTTGACCTGAATTGGTTTATAAGGGAGGGATTCCAATTCCCTGCATTCCTAAAGGCCCAAGGGCTTAGGAGACTTTTGGAAATGAAGGGTACCTTCTACCTTGATTTGGTGAAGGTATTTTATACTTGTGCCAAAGGGTCCATGAATAGGACCATGATCACCAAGGTGAAGGGTGTGACAATGGAAATCGCCCATGAAGTTTAGGAGACTGTTGCTGGGGTCTTATATGAAGGGGCTAGGAAATTTGATGAAGAACTTGAGGGGTACAACAAGTTGGACACCTATAGGGAGATGTTGCATGATCCTCAAATGCAACTTAGAAACAGGCTGGGTACAGGACCTATGAATCCTGAGGATAGGTTACTTCATTACATAATCACTTATGTGATCACCCCTAGGGCCACTAATCATGCCCAAGCCACAGATGAAGACCTACAATTAGTGTATGGTCTAAAGAACAACATACCCATGAATTGTGTAACGCCTCTCTTTACTCTCTGGTGCTTGGTTTATTTTAGATAGAATCTTGTGTCCACTTTTAAATTAGTTATAAATTTTTCACGAAATTCTTTTCGCTTTGCTTGCTAAATTTACGATAAACGATTTTCCTCACCACGGTTCATGCAAATAAAATTTATTAATACACATTGAATTGTTAACAGTCCAAATAC
>PYAF01001153.1:732575-744166 GCA_007407185.1 Glycine tomentella | reverse complement strand
TGAACTTTATGAGGATTGATATTGAAAATTCAAAGTATAATCATATGAGAATTTGAGATATAAATCTATATAGAAGAGTAAATATGAGATTTAAGAGTAAACATGAGATAAAAAGAGAATCATTCATGCATGTTTCATATGCATGTGCCTGGCGGGGGCTAGTCCGTGTTATTTACCTCAAGAGGAGGTATGTCAGATACCTAGAATTGAGACGAGCGTTTAGACAAAAGGTGTCTAAGCTGGGGGGTAGTGGCAGTGGGGAGATCACCTACCCATGATGATCACATGTAGTGTGGGTGTGAGTCCTTTTGCAACACTGACCTACCCTGACTGATCGATCCAATTCCGAGAGAGAGAGTAAGCTATCTTGACTATGGCCATGAGATGAGAACTTGAGAAAATCATGCATCATAAAAACAAAGAATCATGCATCATCCATGCATCTTAATTTATGAATGATATTATGGTTATTTGTTTATTTTGTGAATGATATTGTAACTATTTATTTTATGAATAATATTATGGCTATTGATACCTGCTTTTATTTGAACTATGTTTATCATAAACTTACCCTATTCTTTTGTGTCGGTGGTTAACACCTGGGATGACCTCAATTTATTTGAGCGAGCAAAGGAACAGTAAAACGTGAACAGTGGATGGTTGTGAAGATGATGAGATGAAGATATTTTGATGGCTTGTATTTTGACACATAATTTGTACTAGACTTTGGGCTAATCTTTTGGATTGTATTTTGGACTGTATTATGATGGACTGTATTTTGGACTGTAATATATTAAACTGCATTTTGGACTGTATGTTTCTATGAACTCAATAACGTTTTATGTTAGATACTCGTTTATGATAGTACCTTTCGAAAAAAAAATTAGGAAAGAGAAAAACAAAATATTTCGTAAAAAATTATAAATAATAAGTTGAGAAAAAAATGAGTCGTTTTAGACATAATATTTTGATTTAGTATAAAATTATAGATTAAGTAAACATGATGTAGGAAAATGCTTTTTAGGTGGCTTAGATGAAAGTTATGTTGCCATTTTTTGGCAAATTATATTTTTGTTCGACAATGCGTAGTTAATTAATTTTTAAAATGATTCAAATTTACATTTTAAATTTTTGATTTTCTTTTAATTTTATTTTTTTACCAAATGTGAGTTGACCTATTAAGCCCGTGGGCTCGCTAAAAATGAACTCATTGGGAATGTTGGCTTCAAGGGGGCGGACTTACACACATGTCAAACTCTACCTCTACCTTAGTAAAAGTATCTCTACCTCAACACAAACATCAATTAGAGTATCTTTAACTCGATCTTGACCAAAGTAATTAAACCTTTGCCTCAACTAGCTAGAGTATTTTAACTTCAACATAAGTCAACCTAAGTCAACCTAAGTCGGAGAATCTTCACATTTGCATTACCAGTAACATACAAATAAGGTTATTATAACTTTACTCTTGGGTAGCATTTAGAATTCTAATCCATGTATCTACTAGGTACCTATATCCACTACTAGTAAAATGAGTTTTTACGACGTTCATTTAACATCAGTTGATAAAAACCGTCTTAGAAAGAAATGCGATGATATTTTTGTAAATAAATACAACCTATTTACTACGATTTTGTGAAAACTATCTTCAAAACTACAATTTTGCAACAATTTTGCGAAAATCGTCTTAGAATGGTTGTCATTCCACGACAATTTTTCAAAAACTGTCTTAGATGGTTGCTATTCCAAGACGATTTTTCGAAAATCGTCATTGTTGCATTTTATCATTTTCCACCCAAGAAGGTTTTCAGACAAAACCATCGTGCTACTAAGAATTCATTTTCTTTTTGTAGATTCCTCTCTCCATCCCTTACTTCCTTCGTTCCTTTTCACTTTCAAAGAACGCTTCCCTCTTTCAAACTCTGACTCTCACCTCTACTTCCTCCAAACTCTCACCCCCCTCTTCTGCTCCGCCATCACCGCCAAATTCCTCCCTATATTATTCATCCACACTCCCTCCCTTCTAGATCCGATCCTCGATAGCAGCGGCATTGCGGAGGCTCTGAGACCTGCAATCTGAGGCATGGAACAAGATCTACGATAACTGCTACCAAAAGAACCCATAGTGGGCCTTTGTCTCCTACAATATCTTCATGTGCCTCGAGTGCTCTGACAAGCACGATGGCCTCGACGTTCACATCTCCTTTGTCCGATTGGTCACCATGGACTCTTGGTCCGACATCCAAATCAAGAAAATGGAAGTTGGCGACAACGACAAGCTCAACGCCTTTCTCGCATAGTACTTCATCCCCAAAGAAACTGACATCGTTACTAAGTACAACACCGATGCCGCTTCTAAAGGAGTCAGCTGCGGACAAGGAGGAATTCTTAGCAAGGAAGATGGTAGAGAATGAGTCACGACTGAAGGGGCTACCGCCCTCACAAGCGTGGAAGTATGTCGGGTTTGGATCCAGACCTAAACCAACTCAGCGGAGGAATGATGTGTAAAACAATTGCAATGGCTTTGGCATATCTATATGGACACCACCCTAAGCTTAATGATAATAATGCATTTCGTGTTCTTGCTGCTGCTTCCTTTCTTGACCTGCAAGTATGATATTTACACAATAACTTGAAACCATTTATATGTTTTATTTTATTAGTTATTATTAAATTGCTTCTTAAATTTTGCAATACTTTTTATTTGGTCTATCTATAGTACTATACATTTATCTATGCAGGATTTATATGTAATTTGTACAAATTTCATTATATCTGAGTTTTGGACTTCAAACTTCTTGCCTTATCAAGTTCAAGGATCCAAATGCTTGTATAGTCCAAATGTCAAATTTAAATAATAATGCATAGTTTTATTGGTTAGTTGTTGGTGGTGTATGATTGTAAGCTAGATATTTGTGGAGAACCAAAACTATGGCATTCATGGGGAGCGTGTAAGAACTGCATGCTGGGGCTACGTCTATCAAAGTGGTGGCATGGAATTGACACTACTAGAAAAGCTGCATTTTACGATGCTCAATTTAAGTCGGTTGTTGCGAAACCGTCGTCGTAAGTGGGGCGGTGGCAATTTTGTAAATAGTTTGCCAAGTACAAAGACGGTTGTGAAATAACCGTCTTTGAAACGTCAATAAAACGACGTTTTTGGAAACAATCGTCGTGGTTTCTTAGTGCTTCATGTGACGTGTTACTATTTCTTCAAAACGACGTCGGGTATCATTATAACCGTCTCCGTTTGTAAGAACAAAACTCAAAATGACGCCGGTCCCCGCTAAGGAAAATTGTCTTCATTTTGTTGCTGGTGTGACCTTTGTTGCCCAAATTTCTCAACAGCCCTAACCAAGCACACTTCCACTTCTATCGTGAACCTCCTTAGGAACCCACACTCTGTCGTTCGTCGTCAACTCAGGGGTAGTCATTGTCACGAGCATCAGTTGTGCTTGGTCGCAGTGTTGTCTCCGTCCATATAGGTAGTCATCGTGAACCTCCTTTTGAGTTAACATCAACGACTCTCCGGCGTGGCAGGATCATATTTACTACACTCTCGCCGTACTCTACGGTATCGTGGCCACTGTAGCTTTGGTATCAGCGTGTTGCGTACTCTTTCAATTCCAAATTAGGGTTTTATTTTTGTTTATTCGATTTTTTCTTTTTTTTTTATTGAACTTTAGGTTCAAACGACTCAGATACAATTGAGAGTGCCAGAGTATGGTTGGACCATGCAGAACTTGTTTCACTTTCTCAATTTTTTGGTGAATGGGGTTGGTATCATTCAAACCTTTTGTTATTTTACTTTTTGCAATTATTTGTTTAGTAATTGCTTAATAATGTAACATTTTGTTAAGGGACTGTGCACTCTTTTTAATTTTGTAGTTCGGTGTGTAGTTTTTATCTTCTATCGGGACGTGCAGAGGTTGAAACCAGAGGTATCGGAGTATAGGGAATGGAATGTAACATTTCATTTGAGTAATTTTTTCTTAACATAAGATTAGTTGTTTATTATTTTCTAATTACAGAATGTGGTTAGACTCACGCTTATACTCACTCAATGCGTTTGCTTATGTGTGTAGATTGTTCAACACATCTTGCTTGATGTGCCGAGTCTTGCTTTCTTTACAACATATGCACTTTTGGTCCTGTTCTGGGCTGAGATTTGTTACCAGACAAGTTTGATTTGTGGTGCATTTGCTTTTACATGGTTGGTTTGGCTCCTGTGATTTTCTTCATCCATGGCAGTGTGTTTTGCTGATTGGTTTTGATGGGCTGATTGCCGTCTCAGTGTTAAATGCTTTTGCAGGCATGTGTTGTATCAACTAATGGGCTGAAACCAAGATTCTATACAATGAATATTGTGGTTTATGTTGTTCAGGTGAAAATTCTATAGTATATAAAGTTTGTGTATGTGATCAACTATTGAATGATGTTTGACTTTGGTTGCAATTCACCATATGGTTGCTAGAAAGAAAATTTTGTGTGATATCCAATAAAAGGTGAAAATTTTGTTGTATTGTTGGATCTTTACCACGTTTGAAATCTTTTTTACAAATGAATTATTTTCAATTCCAAGATAGTTCCTTTTGTGTCTTGATTATTGCTTTCAATATTTGGGATCTGGTCTTCTCTGAAATTTCTTACACTAGTTGCACAATCCCGATTTTGTGAGGTGGTAGGATATATGATTGTAACCAGTATATCCATTAAGAAGGATAAAGAGATAACAATTGTGGCCTTTGAGAGTCCTAATTTTGAAATGGCATAATTTTTGTCATAATTCTTGGCTGACTCCCATACTAGTGCTATATAATCTGTGTAACAAACATGTATTCTACAACCAAAGAGAAGATAAAAACTTATTTGTCCCAGAGCTAATTGATAATGCTTTGTCGAGACGCATCAAAAACAATTTTATCAAGCTAATTCTGTAGCACAGAGCTGACCTAGGTCGACTCAGAGACACGATCAATATGGTTCTAGCTTCAAATCATTGGTAATAATAAGGGGGGGATTTTGTCAAACAGTTGGTATGCGTAAAGTAAAACATGTAAGAACACAAACTAAAATTAAAGAACAATGCAGAAATTAACAAGGTTATCAAGGACTAAAGTAAAACAGATTAGAAAGCATCAATCCAATTCACCAACCCAAGCTATTCGAATCATCATCATTCCCATAAATTGATTCTATCATGAACATTCATTCAATCTCAATAGAAGCAGTTCAATCGATTCTACTCCTAAATTAATTGAAAGCACAACCCTAACTGAACTATTATTCAATCAATCTTGTGATTATCATTTGAAATTAGGACATGAATCCATAATCCTAACTCACTTTCAATCCTAAACGCATTCATAATCATGAAAACATAATAGAAATTGAAGAAGAAGGTGAATATTCAAGTAGAATTCGAAATACCGAACCAGAACTCCAATTCTTCTCTTGCTTGAGTTGATCCTTGGATTGATTAATGATTTAGCCTTCCATGATGATCACCAAGGAAAACCCCATGAATTAAGTGCAGAAAAATGGAAGAATAGCAAAATGGAAATGAAGAAGATGAAGAACAATGAAGAACAATTGAGAGAAAATGAAGAACAAGCTTTTGATTCTAAACACTAAAGAAAAGAAATATAAAACTTGTTTATTGAATTGTAAAGTGCTGTCCAAGTTTCACTAAAGTCACTAATACATATAGTGACTAAGTTCTGAAAATAGAATGAGCCATAAACAAACCCAACAATCTAATTATTTACTATTTACACCACTAAAAGTCCAATTCGTAGCCCAAAATTATAAGTGCAGAGGTGCTAACTTCAAAGCTTAAAATGACCCTCCAAATGACAGGATTGGCCTCGGACTATTTCTAGAAAAATTGTAGATCATTTCGTTATCTTTCCAGGGACTCCTATAATGCTACATTCGGAGATTGGTAGCACTCTATAGGCCCTGCACAAGTTAGATATGTTAAGTGAGCAAAAATCTGAAAATACGCTACAATTAGCAATTAAACCCACTTACTTGCCTAAGACAAAAACTGAATTAGAATAGGAAAATAAAGGTCCAAGAGAGGTCAAATATACTAAGAAGGATAGACAAATATTTAACTAAAAGCACTTTATCACTAATTTAATGGCAATGCCACACCTATGAAAATGCATGCATTCCAAACCAATGAACTGAAGAAGTACACTAACGAATTGTGTATGCTTTACTCTACCACTAAATATTGGCCTCTTTACTTTTACCAAAACCTTTAAAATAAAATGGTAGGAATTAGTGTTCCAAAAGGATTGTTCCAAGGGACAGTAGCTGCCTTGAGGCAAAAAAATTTGTAGCAAATCATTTTTGTTGGTGTCTTATTAAGCACCGCAGTCGAAAGTAAGTATTTGGAGAGCTTTAGATTTCCAAATTGGTTTGTTGATAAGGAAGAATTGACTTTTGGGAAAAAAGGAATTTACAAGAAAACATGCAGAAGAGTCAAGAATTCACTTTCCTTTCAGACTTATCCAATGTACAAAGCAGAATCAAGTTAGAAACAATTTTTTTTTGTGTTATCCTTTTTTTTGGCCTTCATTTTTTATTCCTAACTCCAAAGAAAGAACTCAATTGTATGTGAACATAAAGAAAATGATATTATCTGAAAATGTGCCAACCAGCATGGACAATTTTTTTTTTTGTTTTTTATCCAAACTAGAAATTTACTGAAACTGATATTGGGACTGGTAAATCTTAAAAAAAAAAAACAACCAGCTTAGCAGGTCGAAGGATAGTTTTTATATTGTCTTTAGTTAGTCATGGTCTTATTTATTACCCTAATTTGGATACTGTTGTGAGTGGCTTCAAAGATTTTTAAATTTTCGAACTATATTTGGTTTTAGATTTGATAGCAGTAAAGTTATCCTAAATCATAATTTTACTTGGGAGCTAAGTTGCTGCATCACAAGCCTTTACAAGCTATTTAGTGATCATACCTCATTTTATATTTTTAAGCTTTTGTGACTTTCTATTTCAATTTTCTTCTCCATTTATTAGTTAACATATCCTTTTGTTTCTGTGTCCTGGTTCTCAAATGAAATTTCCTCTTTTATAAAATTAGAAAATTTAAAGGCAGATAGATACTTTTAACTTAAATTTTAAATTGAAAATTTGGATTTTGTCAATGTACTTATGCTTTGTGTACTCATCTATATTGCCTTCTGACTTTTCTGATTTTGCATCCTCTTCTTGACTGTTTTTTACTGATTAGGTGCATCACACCTTAGTCATCTTGGGCCTTGAAGCAGCATCTCCATTAAGAAATGTAGATTTTGACTTTATGTTGAAAAGTTTTATAAGGTATTTTCTTAGGCAAGTATGGTCTTTGATGGTCCTATGAATATTGATGGAGTCACCTTCTTTTAGCTTCTCTCTCTCTTTCTACTCATGCACACATATAGTTTAGTTTGTTAATATAGTTGTGTATTGATACAGTTATATGTGTGTTCATATGATTTCTATTTATGTTCAGTATTCCATGTGTTTATTTATTGAATCCAACACTAGATAGGTGGCTTTGACTCCCTGGATCTATAATGTTACAATGAATCAGTTACTGGTTTCTCTTTCTGAGCATAAAACACCTCTTATGATACATGTTCTTGTGAAATTTCATTCGATGAATATGTAGTCTAAAATCAAAAGTAAATTAAATATCAATTTTTTTCCAAATTTCAATATACACTTCTACAAGAAATTAGGTGAAAGAATAAATGCAAAAGTATGAATTACCACTTTTGTTTCTCATCTTTCTGTGCAGATATTGGAGTTCTAGGCTTGGTAGTGAAAGACAAAGGCTTCTGAGTGGTTTATTAACAATATTGATCCACTTTTAGATGATGTGAGCGACTTGAAAATCTATGTTTCAAGGAATTAACTTACACAAATTTTTTGGTTTCAGGAGAAAGGTACCAACTATATGGATTGTCATCCTCATATGATGCATTGGTACTACTTGAAAACCAGCTTCCTTTCTCCATTTATGAAGACATACTCAACTCTGCTAAGCCTGGTATGAAAGTTGATTTTCCCTTTAAAAATGTTGTTGAATACATGGAGGACTTCAATACACTTATATCTTTTTTGTAATTGGAGTGATGTGAAAGGTAGAAGATGCAGACTTGAATGACTGTTAGTACCCTGGCCAGTGAAAAATATAAATCAAGTGTTAGCAGCCTGGCCATATGAGTTTATTCTCCTAAATTCAAGTTGTAATGTTGATATTTCCTCAAATATGTAAGTTTTGGCTTGCCATGCCTAATTACTATTGTCAATGGATTACTCAAAAGAAGAAGCTATTTAGAATGGATTGACTAAACCATATTTTAAAGAACCTATAACCCATGAAAGTATCCTGCAAAAATGATGAATGTCATGAATTCACAAATCTGTCTCTGCTATTTAGGTGTCCTCACTGTCCTGTTACTTCTATTGAATTTCTTTCTTTCATGACATGTTTTGAAAATGCATTAAGGAACACCAACATGTTGGTTTGTGTAGTTTTTTTTTATTTGTTTGTTGAATGTTGCCTAAATTAGTTCCTTACATAGAATAGACAACATGTCAATGTTGAAGTTATTGAGAAAAAATTCAATAGAGTTAAGGAATCTGTGATTCACTTCCAAATGTTATTGAACTTAGATGTTTTAATTAAGATTTTTGTAGGTATGATCGATCCAAGGCTGTACAAATATTCGTTTGGTTTGGGTTTCAATTTGCATTGCACAAGGTGATGTTTCCTCATAAGTAGCATAACGTTGTGTGAATATGCCTTAAATTTGTCTTGAACCTAATTTTCTGCATAATCCTCTTTTAATCAAAATTTTTGCTTGATCTCTAATATTAAAGCATGCTTAATTTATGATTGGTGTATTATGAGACCCATGACTCTTCTTTAGTTTCAATTTCTTGGAAGTTGGACGTTATCTTGTTTGACTTGACTGATTATCTCTTTCTGCCAATGGCAGGGATACACAATGAGAGGATCTTTTATTACCAGGGCACTTGTGTATGTATATGATATACTGATTGTATAGTGAAGCTAAGTTGGCATTTGTCATATACTTGTGGTACCCAAAACCAAAGGTATGAGATCCATTACTGTGGTAGTGAATCTATTTAATATTTCCCTTTTCTCATCCTTCTTTTAATTGCAAAATGATAATTTTAAAGAAGTTAATCTCTCCTGTGAGATTGTTTCCACTAAGGTAAAGTGCATTGAGACAAGGCAGAGTTTCCAGCTTTGGTGATAGGTTCCCTATGAGGTTGTTGTCACTAAGTCCCAAAAATCTCAACAACTTTAATTCCTGATAAAGACTCAGGAATTTCCCCAGTCAATCCCATGTTGGATAGTTCCAAAATGGCCAAATTGTTGAGGTTTTCCTACTTTAGGAATCTGTGTCTCCACCCAATGGATTGTTGGACAAAACTAATTCCTCTAAGGGGAACATCTCTTGCAAAGACAAGGTCAACCCACCAATGAAGTTAAGCTCACATCAAGCTCCAATGCTGAAGTTAAGCTCCCAAGTGTCAAAGGCAAAGAGCCAAACAATGGATTGTTGCTCACATCAAGCTTCAATGCTGAAGTTAAGCTCCCAAGTGTCAAAGGCAAAGAGCCAGACAATGAATTGCTAGTTAATTCAAAGATTAATAACTCATTTAGCCCATTCAAAACATGTGGAATACTCCCAGTAAGATAGTTTCCAACAAGAACAAGCTTCTTCAACTTGATGAGATTGCCAATGCTTGATGGTATTTCACCTGTTACATTATTTTCTAGTATTACTAGTGATTGAAGGTTCTTAAGGACACCAAAAGTTAAGGGGATGTTTCTGATGAGACTGGGGTTTGATCTAAATTGCAGTGATTTTAAGCTGCCAGCTAGTTTCTGCCAATTTCTAGTGGGGATGGTAGCTGGAAACATGTATTGTGATTGAAAGCAATTGAAGAAGGATAGAGATTTTAGGTGCTTGAGCTCAAATTACTCTTGTCTAAATTCCAATTCTTGAGCACAATTAAGAGAATTTTCATGGACCGGTCCAATGTTCAAGACAGTTACATACCAAAATCCATCAAACAGATCACAAGAGGCCCCCTGCAGATGAAAACAACAAAAAAAAAATCACATTTTAGCAAATAATGGATCATCATGTCCTAAATGCATAATTTTTGTATTGAATTACAAAGAGTTCTGATTACATGGTTGAAGGGGAAATAAAGATATCAACAAGATTTTTGTAACTAATTCTATTTCCTTTATGTTGAATAACCAGACATGCAAGTACGACAATTGGTCATGAAGATATCAACAAGATTACTTGGCCTGGCTCTGAATGGAGATGTCTCAAGGTAATCATATTCTTTTCAAGTCTTTAGATTTAGTTCCTCGAAGTTATAATACCTTTCTGTTTTATTTCAATGCCGGTGCACACCAAAGGTATCTAAATTTTCACTCTAATTTCTGCATAGTATGTGTTAGAGGTAACTGGAAAGGGTATGATAACAGAGGCAATCAAACTCAAGCACCAAAGAGTATTATGCGAGGGAGAGGACCACGGAGGTATGAGCCTACTAATATTAGTGTTGATTTGAGGGGGAGTTGCTTGAAGCACAAAGAACTTCGATTCAAGAAAGGATGGTTTTGAGCTTTCAACATGCCTTTGAAGCATTGAAGCTTGTGATCAAATGTAAAAGGAAGGAAGTTTTCTGATGATCCAATCATTGCATTCATATGATTCATAAGTTTGAGAATTAAATCACAAGGCATTGGTAAACTTGTTTTAAGTTTTTAAAATAAACTAAGTATTTTTGGAAAAATAGCATTTCACTGGTTTAATCGATTATAACAGGCAAAGAATCGATTATTTTGCTCTTGATGTTTTTTGGAAATTTTTGAAGAACAGTTTAATCGATTACATTATCAGAATAATCGATTATTTTGTCTTTGATCACATATAATCTGCCTTGGTGACTTTTTTAATCGATTACCACCAAGCTGTAATCGATTACATAAGCCAATTAGAAAATACCATATCTCTGGTTTAATCGATTACCAATTATTGTAATCGATTACGTAATTCAAACATATTTTTCATAGTGCCAGATTTAATTGATTACCAATTATTGTAATCAATTACGTAGTTCAAACATATTTTTCATAGTGCCGGATTTAATCGATTACCAATCATTGTAATCGATTACATAGTTCAAACATATTTTTAATCATGCCGGATTTAATCGATTATACGTCGGAATAATCGATTAAATTGTTCGTTATAGTTATCCAGAATCATTATGAACGGTTTAATCGTTTACAGGAGCCTATGTAATCGATTACAAGTGCTAAATAATCGATTACAGGAGTGCTTTTAATCGATTACAGACGGTTACAAATATAACTATAAATAGAACCCATGCTCAGTTGATTTCCTAACTTGAGTAATTCGTATTCTGAGCATTCTAAGGCATTCTAAACACTATCTAAGTGATATTTCTGGGTTCATTGAGTTCTTGCTTCCATAAAACTCTTATGGGTCTTTAAA
>PYAF01001153.1:676093-705697 GCA_007407185.1 Glycine tomentella | reverse complement strand
ATCATGATGCTTTGTCTAAAGCTTCTTTTGTTAGAAAATTACATGAACAAGTGAAGGCAAATGTGGAGAAGAAGATGGAACAATATGCCAAGCAAGCCAATAAGCACAAGAAGCAAATGATTTTTAATGAAGGAGATTTGGTTTGGCTTCATTTGAGGAAGGATAGATTTCCTCATGAAAGGAAATCCAAACTCCAACCTAGAGGAGATGGACCTTTCAAAATTTTAGAGAGAATCAACAACAATGCTTATAAACTTGACTTACCTAGTGAGTATGGTGTGAGTAATATTTTAAATGTTTGTGATCTTTCTTTGTATGATGTAGGTGCAAGTGACATACCAAACTTGAGGACAAGTTCTTCTCAAGAAGGAGGGGATGATGGAGGTCCAGCACAAGCCAAAGGTCTAGAAGGAGAGCTTGAAGCACTTCCTTTGGTTAGTTTCAAAGTACCAATGACAAGAGCTAGGACTCAAGCACTTCAAGATCACATTCAAATGAGCTTGGGCAAATATGAGAAGCCACACCAAGCTAAAGATGACAAGAGTTGGATTTTGATGTCTCAAATCCAATTTAATTGATAAATTTCAGCACTTGTTAGGAGATTTCAACAAAATACTTGTAAAAAACAAAGTGTTGTCTGTTTTTAAGCAAATGTTGTCTGTTTAGCAAAAGTTGTATGTTTTAATCGATTACAACATGTCTGTAATTGATTATTGTCTATTGTAATCGATTACGATGTGTCTGTAATCGATTACAAGGTCTTTTTTTAGAAGAAACATTTTGTTTTAATCGATTACATGTCAAATTAATCGATTATTTTGGTCCTAAATCCGTTTCCAGAATGGATTAGAGCAAAATAATCGATTACCAAACCAAGTAATCGATTATTTAGGTTAAATAATCGATTACATGGTCAAAATAATCGATTAAACCAGAAGTTTATGCAGAAACGCGATTTTGTGAAGTCAAAGTTCGTTTTGAACAAAGCTTGCACTACAAGCTACATTTGGGCTTCATTTCAATTTGCATTTTACTTACATTTAGGGTCATTTAGCTTCGAATTTCATGGGCTATATAAACCACACCAAAACTGTTTGTGAGAACTTTTGATTCAATTAATACAATTCTGAAATTGTTGAGAGGATTTCTCTCTTGTTCTTATTCAAGAACCTTCTTGTTTCTTATTAATGGCTCCTCTACTATTGTGGTGATTCTTGCAAGACTTATTGGAATTCTTATTCCATGGTGTCATTCCAATTCATTCCTATTCTTCTTCCACAATCCATTTCTACAAATTAGAAATCTCTTAAAAAGCCCCAAATTCTGTGAAAGTGCAGAATTCTCCATGTCTTGGAGTTTGCTTGAAGATTGGGTTTCATTGCAAGGAAGATTTGGGAAACCTAATGTCTATTGGGAAACCTCCAATAACAACCAAGCCTTATGATCTTATCGCATTAAAAATCAGTTTCTATCTAGAAACAAGAATATAAATTGCTTATGACTCCCTTAAAATGCAATTAACAGAGCACATAAACAAGTTGCCAGATGCCAGATGCCACTACTTGTCAAACCTATGCCCCTATTTTGGTTATAAAAGGAGAGAATTCATAGAGAGATAGGATGGATCACAGAGCACAAAAAAAGAAGTTAGAAGCAATCCACAAAGAAAAAAAATACGGGAACAGAACATTAGCCCAAACGAGATCTTTCATACTTTCATTTGATTCATATATATAAAGCATACAATATGATTAATCATATTCATATTTACTTAAATCCTCACACCTTGCTTAAAGAGGGCTACTTCACTTCTTGACAAACCCCTTCGGAATCTTAGTTATGAGCTGTGAAGAAAAACAAAGTGAAAGTTAATAATACAGATCTTTGCAAATTTAGATTACAATAGCGTTCAAATACCTTTCTCTTGTTGTCTGGTTTATCGTGACTTCCTAGCGTGTACTCAACATCAGCACATATTGGAGCCGCATACCTTTTTATTAGACAAATAAAAAGGAATCATAGTTTGTAAGAAGTTCAGCACAACAAAAAAAAGTGTGACATTTGGTCTAACTATAAATTTCAGCCATTAAGTACACTAAAAGCTTGTAATTACATAGAACTTAACAAGTGATTTAAGAGAATATATGTGCATAATGATTAAAATTCTATCAATAGCTAAGCAATATCCAATTAAAACATTAGATCATGTTTTTGAGAGTAATGAATCTCACATCGGGTCATTAAGTGGCATGTTTGTGGAGTAAGGTCGTCAGTAACCTCATCAATCATTATGGATGGTTTACCAATTCCGACATTTAAAAACCTGCCAATTCACTCATCAGTAAAACAACCAAAAGCAGCTGAAACTTTGAAAGACTAAAGAACAATAGAATATAAGTTTCAAATTAACTGTTTTGATTAACAAGAATTAAGTGATTAAGATAATCAGAGGTGTCATTGTTGCGTACTCGGCAAGTGCACCGGTCGCTCAAGTAATAAAGTGATAAGAGAGTTATCGTCCCACGAGGATTGTTTGACCAATTAAATTATAAATTAAATCAATAAGTTGGACAACAAATAAAATGAATAAGGTTGTTGTTGTGTGTGTGTATGGAATAAGCTAGATTAAAGACTAAATATAAACATAAATGTATGGACAACTATGGAGGATTCTAATGATATAAGTGGTTAAGTAGCTAAGGCAATCCACACCAAATGCTCCCTACCCTTGTTCATGTATTGTCTACTACCTTCATTAAGCACAAGTTACCCAACATGCATCCTCAACAATAATAGCTAAGCCCTACTCCCGTAGTGTTATTAACCCTTTAACCTACTTTAATACCCTAATCCCTTAGTGATATTGGTTAGGTCAAGCATTAAATGATACATTAAATGGTTGCAAGCATACACTCTTATCCCTAGTTAATGTAAAGTTTGTCACTTTACCCAAGTCCAAGCTTAGAGCCCAATATCCCTATTGTAAACCCCAGCTCTTAATACCTAACTAGAGTGATCAGTTCCAGAGAGATAGAAACATGCATTCAACAAGATAAAGTGAAATAACTTGATATTAATGAAAAATAGCATCCAATACAATCCCAAAAGAGGTTACATTCAGTGCTTAGCCCTAACTACAATAAAGAACTAGCCAAGCCTCATAATGGGTGGCAGTGTTACAAAACAAAATGGCATACTTAGCTGAAGCAAGGAAGAAGAAGATGGAGAAGCAACCCCACTTGACCTTCAACTCCCTAAAACCCCTAACTAAGGCACCCAAGCTTCCAAAACCCTATTTTTGTGTTTTGCTCCCTCCAAAATCGTGCATTCAATGCTGAGGGTTGAAGCATTTATAGTGGAGCCTGTGAAGTCTCTGTTTTGCCTTTAAAATTATGTCTCTGTCGACCTGTGGCGCCCTTGGCGCGAGTATGGCGCTCCAGGCGCCAGCTTTCAGAATGTATGGCGCCAGGATCCAGAACATGAGGCGCTCCAAGCGCGGCCTTGGCGCTCTTTGCGCCAACTTCCAGAGTTGTTGACGCTTGAGGCGCGAGATTGGCGCCCTTGGCGCCAGGTTCTAGTGCTTGTGGCGCCACAGATTCTTCAGACTTAGCTCTTTTTCTTCTGGTTTTTGGCTTAGTCTTGACACTTGTGGATGCTTTCCTGTCAATTCATCACATTAGCTCAAATCATGACAAAACGAGGGCAATTATCCATGCTTAATGCTCAGTTCTTGGTCTAAAAAGCTTGGAAAACCTTATATGCTAGGCGCATATCAATCATCCATAAGCTTAAAAGTTGATTTGCTGGTTAATTTGAATTAGTTACTTTGAAACAAAATAAGAATTTATAATAAAGCAAATAAAGAAAAGAACCCCATATGAAAGAATTAAGTTGAACAACACAATGTTGTTGTGGTTGTAATGATGAATATATATAAAAAAATCAGCTCCATAGTTGACAACCCACCCCACCACTCAGATTTCCCAAACAAGATGGCTTTTCTGCAATAAAAAAAAGAGAAAATATTGATGGGTACAAAACAATTATGTTATGCATGTATGTAGGGATGTGTTGGGGAGAAATGAGCCTGCTGACCTCAGAAAAAGGGAACTCAACAGCATGGGTGGTAGCGGGTTTATTAATAACCTCCGTACAGGGTCAGCAGAGATGAATTGCTGTTCAGCCTCTAGGCTAAGTCCGGTTTTTTTCCCAATCTACACCTGTTTTGCTCCAAAAATTCCCAATATACACCATTTTTGCAAAAATTTCCCAAACTACACCTATTTTTGGATTAAGTGGGAAGTCTGGGTTTGTATACCCGACTTCTCACCGTGCAGGTTTGTTTTTTTTTTTTTTAATATTATCATGCAGTTTTTATTTTTATTTTTATAAAAAAAATTTTGGCTCACGCTGGGAAGTCGGGATTTCATCACCCAACTTCTGTATGTGTTTTTCTTTTATTTTTAAATGTTTTTAATTTTTTTAAATTATGTTTTTTTAAATAATAAATAAATATGATTGTTTTATATTTTTAAAATTTTTTATTATGTTTTTTAAATTATGATTGTTTTTAATTTATTTTATTTAAAAAAGAAAAAGTGATAAAAAATAAGTAGATTAAAAATAAAAAACCCAGACTTATAAAAAAAATAAAGTGGATATATAATTATCATATATCAATTATATTATATGATAAAATGTAAATAGTAAAAAAAAATGGAACATACATAATGACATGCATACATAAAATACATAAAAAAATAAGATTTTTCCAAAAACAATATTATGAAGGTTTGTTAGGACAATTTGTTCTGTTATGTCCTTGTTGTCGGCAAATTCCACATTTTTTCCTGGAATCTCGTTCAATTTCTTCGTCCATTTCGGTGGGTATGCGATTTGATACCGGACGACCCTTTGCACTTCTTCTTTTCCTTGGATCAGGACACCACTGATCTCCTTCATATTCTTGCCACATTGATTCGTGTGGCAATAAACCAAATGAGTTGTCGTAGATGTGCAAAATATTTTGTAAAGTAAATAGCAGTGGCACATAATTCATGTGATCGACATTGACAGATTTACAGGTAGCCATGACATGAGAACACGGTAAGTGTTTAGCCTGATATTCACCACAATCACAATGTTGGGATGGTAACATGACCCTAAATCTTCCAGGTGGTCTAGGTGCTTCAAGTGGGGCTTGGGTCTCTGTTACAAGAAACGTGTGATTGTGTCTGTCGAATTCACTAACAATGTGCGTATTTGATTCCAGTTGATTTTTATTCATTGCCTCAAAGACGACTTCAAAATACTGTGAGCCGGAGTTGATCATTGCTTGGGTTTGTCGGCCTCTAATTGTAAAAAGCTTTGCGGTCTTAAAATACGTCTCCTCAACCAAAGATGACACTGGCAAATATCTTGTGCTTTTGAACATGGAATTAACCGACTCAGACAAATTTGTGGTCATATGTCCCCAACGTTTTCCGCCATCGAAGCATTGTACCCAATCTTTTTTTGTAGCAGATCAAGCCATTCAGCTGCACTTGGTTTGTTCGCACGGATATCCCCAAGATGTCGCCAGTGCATTTTCTCTGTGTATGCGTACCCTGTAAATATTCAATAAATTTAATACGTAATGAAATTTTAAATATAATACATTTTAGTGGAAAAAATATTAAATATTCTTACCAGCTCGCATTAGTGATTTCTTCAAATGTTTGCAGTTGGGGTTACCGCAAAGGAAATTTTGTGAAATGTGGCGCAGACAGAAGAAATGAGATGTGTCCCCAACCCATAAGTTAGTTGCATTGTTGTAGGCACTTATAATCGCAACGTGTCTATCTGAAATGAGAGAAATGTTACTTTGCGGAGTAACATGTCTTCTCAAATTCTTTAGGAAGAATCCCCAAGCTGAAGTTGTCTCCCCTTCTACAATGGCGTAGGCAATCGGGAAGATATGGTTAACACCATCTTGTGCTGTAGCTATCAATAATGTGCCTATATACTTCCCATAAAGCCATGTACCATCTACTTGTACGATGGGTTTGCAATGTGCAAACCCATTAATGCACGGACCGAAAGACCAAAAGACACGTTTAAACATTTTTTTCCAGGTATTATTTCTCCGTCTTCAAACAAGGATTCTATTTGAGCAATGACAGTAGTCCCAGGAATACAAGATTGCATAGCTCCCAAAAGTTTTGGCAAATTGGCATATGATTGTTCCCAATTTCCATGAATCATCTCCAATGCTCTTTGCTTTGCTAACCATGTCTTTTTGTAAACGTTTTGATCTCTGCAATCAACGTTTTGATGGAGACTGTTGGGTTCGTTTTGACAATGGGTTGGATGATTTGCGCTATCACATGTTTGTCAAGTTGCCTATGATCTTGTGTGAGCATTGGTGCGACACAAGTGTGTTGATCTCTGATACTTTTGATAATCCATTTGTTATGCTTCTTTGAATTGGATGCGCCTAAGCTCCACGTGCAGCCATTCTCATGTGATTTACACACGAGGTTTAGCCTTCTCTAGTCAGAATACATTGTTTTGCAATCAAAATGATTTCCGACGTTGTATTCTTTGACTGCTCGAATACATTGTGCTTTTTCATCGAAGGTCATGCCAACCTCGAGTGCACCAGTTGGTGGTTGTACACGGTCTTGTTGTTGAACGAAATGGTGGTGATCAGTGTATTGTGGTAGGTGGTCGAGGTTCAACCCCGTTAGACACCTTGGTTGATGATATTGCAAAGAAGGTGATGTTGGTACGGCAAAACCCTCATCATCGCTTTGATCATTATTGTGATCAAACAACTCTTGATCCTCATGTTCACTAAAATCATCCATGTTTTCTTCGTGAAATCGTATGATGGGATCTTCAATTGAGTTTCATGTTTGTGTTTGTGGTTGTTGTGATGGGGGTGATGGATGATGGTATTGTTGGTGAAAGGAGGTTTGCTGGGCATCAGAAAAAGAATCATTTTGGGATAGTAGTTGTGTGTATGAAGTGTAAATGTCAAAGGCGTCTTGTGTTTCAAGGTCTGTGTATGAAGGTGGTTGTGGTTGAGAAATACGCTCAGTAATAGCATACAGTTGGGCAGAACCCAATTATGGATTATGGACAAGTGTTTCCACGGCACCTCTAAGATCATCATTGTCGTGTAATTGTGCTGAAATATAACGTGTTTCGGCAGGATACAATGAAACAGGGACACGATATAACAACTGAACAACTGTTTCAGTTGCTTGAGTAGGGAGATGTTGGGTAATTTTTCGAATAAGTTGTGTTAATGTAATAGACCTACTTACGTATAGAAATATTGGGTTTGCACATGAGTACATTGATCCTTCAACAGGGTCGTCAAATATATGACCATGATGATGAATGATAAATGATATTTCTTTACGTGGAGCCATGGGTGGTGTTTTGGGGATGTGACTGAGAAGACTATGAGAGTTAGGAATAGAGGTTTGTATTGTGAGTATGTTCTTGTGTGTGATGTATTCTGAATTGGTGGGATTATATATAGTGTCGAAAAGTTGGGTGGGAGGGTTAGGTAGGAACATTTAGGTTGGATGGTTAGGTGTGACAATTAAGTGGGAGGATTAGGTGGGAACGTCTAGGTTCGACAGTTAGGTGGGATAGTTAAGTGGAACGATTAGATTGGAACATCTAGGTTGGATGGTTAGCTGGGATCGTTAAGTGGGACGATTAGGTGGGAACGTATAGGTTTACTGTCTGTAGCCTCATAGACTATGTACGACATCGATCACAGAGCCCACGCGGATTAAATGCATCCGCATTGATGCATTTAGCGGTGCATGTGAGTGAACAGTGTAACGCATGCGCAGATCACAGGCAACATGTTGTCTATAGCCTCATAGACTGGCATCGACATCGATCACAGAGCCCACGTGGATTACTGGCATCCGCATTTATGCCTTTGCCGATGCATGTGAGTGAACAGTGTGACGCATGCGCATGCCATAGGCAATAGGTTGTCTATAGCCTCATAGACTGTGTACAACATCGATCACAGAGCCCACGCGGATTACTGGCATCCGCATTTATGCCTTTGCCGGTGCATGTGAGTGAATAGTGTGACGCATGCGTAGACCACAGGCAACAGACTCTCTGTAGCCTCATAGACTGTGGACCGCATCGATCATAGAGCCCACGCGGATTACTGGCATCTGCATTGATGCCTTTGCTGGTGCATGTGAGTGAGTAGTGTGATGCATGCGCAAAACATTCAGGATCATATTATTATAGTTATTTGAATTTAACAGCTAAAAAGCATGAAACAACGACAAAGACATTTTAAAGACTAACAAACAGATAAAAGCAATACAAAACCAAAATACATGAAATTGTTCATTCTAATTTAGGGAATTGTCGAGGTGGTGCTCCATCTCCGCCCAGCTTTGATCATTAACTTGAGAAGGTGACGACGAGGTTTGAACATCAACTCTAAGTTCCAAACATATTACGGTCGTCATTTTTTCAAATATATCGAACATGCACAAAACACCTTCTTCGTCAATAATTTGAATGGCCATATACTTAACACATCCATGGGATTGGTATAGGGGACAACGAAACCAAAGTGCAGTAACTATAGGTGTAACACCATAATCTGTAATTGATGACTGTATACTATTGATTATGTCTGGCAGGGTAATTGTTGAATATAGCAGTATCGATTTGGTCTTGTCACTTCTGAAAATTGCATTTCCACTAGAACTGTGGATGACCTCACCATTTATATAAACATACGCACAAATTGGCTCTGCACTCATTTTGCTTGCTCTCTTTGTTTTTTGTGCACAATGTTATTTGATGCAACTATGCAAAAGTTGTGCTGATAGTATGCCTTTATATAGCATGAATGACAGGTCTATGGTTCACGTGGTTTCAGATCTCGATGCATGATAGTAAGACAACTGTCTTAACGTGCTTTGGAATCTCGAGGTCTTATTCTGAACCAACGTGAAAACGTGGTTTCAGATCTCGAGGCAATTTACATTATAAATTGATAGGTGGTGAATGTTGACTACACATTTTCATCACCAACTTCAAATTTTATTTCACTCATTACTGTTTTACAATTAAACCTTGTTGTCATGGCTCATATACCTCTATTGCATCATCAACACGTTCACCGTTCACGTACCACAAATAACGACCTAATCAGTTCGTATTATCATACAATACCTGAACCACAACCACAAATTATACCATTATTAAAGTCTACTGGGTTCCAACATATTGCCCTAATTAAACAGTGCAGAATTGATCCTGCATTGATTACTACATTGGTTGAAAGATGAAGGCCTGAAACACACACCTTTCACCTGCCATAGGGTGAGTGCACAATCACACTGCAAGACATTGCACTGCATCTAGGCATTAGGGTCGATGGCCGTGTTGTGACAGGACCTAGCTTCTTAAATTGGAATGATTTATGCGACGAGTTATTAGGAGAAGTCCCTCCAGATAATGCACGTAAGGGAGCTGCAGTCAAGCTGACATGGTTGCTAAGCATCTTGCGCGCACCATTACCTGAAGAACCAACAATACACCAACTACAATGCAGGTGTAGAGCTTACATAATGTACATCATTGGTGGTGCTCTAATACCTGATAAATCTGGAAATAGAGTTCATCTTATGTATTTGAACCTATTACGTGATTTCAACAACATAAAGAGATATAGTTGGGGTTCTGCTTGTTTAGCAAACATGTACAGAGAGCTATGTCGGGCATCATCCGAGGTTGGTAAAGTTATGGGTGGTTGTGCCATACTATTGCAGTCATGGGCTTGGTACCGCATGCCTTTTATTGCACCAAGAGTCCTACGACCCGAAACAACTTATCCACTCTCTAAAAGGTTATTACAAATAATGATATCAAATATTTTCATTTCAATGAAGCCCATTATAACATTTTAATGAATAATGGCTAAATTTCTTTTTGAAATTTCAGATGGAGTGGTGGTGGATTACAACATACGGGCACACCTCATGGTGACTTGGACGGATATAGATCTCGTATAGATCATATGGAAAGCCATCAGGTATGTTACTATTATCAATAGCACCATCAATATGCACATATTAAAATTTAGTAATGTTGCATTGTTTACACATATTCCAGTTTTGTTGGGTCCCATATAGAGGATTTGAAGAGCACCTACCAAGACATGCATACAGAGACATGGACATTTGGTTTGCATGCACTGCAATTATTTGTTTTTCAGTCGTCAAATGGCATCAAACAAACCAGGTCAAGCTACAATTTGGTTTGCATCAAGATATCCCTATTGATCCTATGAATCTAGATCAACTTCACCATATTGACATGCGAGGTAATCATTACATTGACTGGATGGAATATCATGCGGGGTGGATTAATTTTTGGAAAAACAAACACACTGATGTTTTAACTGGACAATCAATTGAAGGGCCATTGACACATACACCGAAGTATATGGAATGGTATAGGCAAAACACTATTTTGTTCTTGTCGATTGTACAACAACTAAATGATCCACGCACAACAAATACCCATAATGTTGTAGGGACAACCTTTGAAGAAGCACAATTTCCAGATCCACCACCTCAATCAATGTTTTCTACACCATCACCTGTTCATCAACCTTTTGGCAACAATCGCAAGTCAGTAAATGCAAGTAGCCATGAATGGATGACCAATTTATTTGGTGTCGATTTAAATATACCAAGTTCTGCAACATCATATTTAGCTTCATTGCAACAGTTTGATGCACCTAATTCGTTTGGAGAGCAAGGACAAAGTTCTTCGGCTGTAGCAACCCAAAATGAAAATCTAGAGACAGAACTACAACAACATGATGACGGAGAACCAGTGATACATGCGAGAAGAAATCCGCAACGTAATCGACGTCCTCCCACCTGTGGCACTGGTCATCGTCTTGGACATTAAAGTACAAATTGTTGTGCTCATGTTAGCAACTGTGTATAACTACCCTTTTGTTGTAGGTTTCAAAATTATGTTCAAGTGTTCATGTCATGTAATGCAATGTTTAAGTGGTAATACTAAATGTTTTTCATAGTTTTCATGTCAAATAACCTAAAAAAAACATATCATAAGTGGCCAAAAAAAAAAACATGTTTTCGACTGTTAAAACAATGTTCAAGTGGTCATGTTAGACATTTTTTAAAAATTTTCTCCAGCACATTACAAAAATTCCTTTCAAGTGTTTTTCATAGTTTTTACGTCAAACAACCCAAAAAAAATATATCGTCCAACAGTTTAATCAACAACGCCTTAAAAAAATGGCCAAAAAACAAAAAAAAAAACATGTTTTCGACCCTTAAAACAATGTTCAAGTGGTCATGTTAGACATTTTTTAAAAATTTTCTGCAGCACATTACAAAAATTCCTTTCAAGTGTTTTTCATAGTTTTTACATCAAACAACCCAAAAAAAATATATCGTCCAACAGTTTAATCAACAACGCCTTCAAAAAATGGTCAAAAAACAAAAAAAAAAACATGTTTTCGACCCTTAAAACAATGTTCAAGTGGTCATGTTAGATATTTTTTAAAAAAAATGAAAACTTGGCAAAGTGACATGTCTCAATCAATATTGGATACCAGACAAACCTATTCCAAATAATGGACAACTACCAATTAAAATTCAATGTAAAAAATCAATAATAGATTTGTACACTACGTACAAAGCTAAAATCACAGTTTAAAATGACAACACTATGCACTATATCGATAAAAGCAAAAGTTGGAATAATGACATGTCTCAATCAACATTGGATACCTAACAAACCTATTCCAAATAATGGACAACTACCAATTAAAATTCAATGTAAAATTCAATGTAAACATCAATAATGGATTTGTACACTACGTACAAAGCTAAAATCACAGTCTAAAATGACAACACTATGCACTATATCGATAAAAACAAAAGTTGGAATAATGACATGTCTCAATCAACATTGGATACCTGACAAATCTCTACCTAAATACACAATTCTAACCTTATCAAAATTCGATAACATCAACGTGACAATTATTCAGTTGTCTATAAATAAACAAAACTATACAGCTACACACTTCAACACAATATACCCTCACAAACAAAATTCAATCTTCATATTATGGCATTCTTGGGAGAAACAAGCACTCAAACCATTGCTAACTCAATATTAGCATTCATTTTTCCAAATGGATCAATCATACACAACAAAATTGGGTTTGTTTTCAATGTCCTACTCCAATACCAATGCGAGTTTCTACTGAGTGTTATTTCCAAACACTAAAGAGTAGAATGCACAACACCCTTCAGCTAACCAGTGACCAATCTGTGCATGAAATCTACTATCGACAACCATCAATTGATGCAGGTCAGCAATATTTTTTTCATTCTCTGCAACTGAAAAATGATGATGATGTTTGCACAATGTTAATGTGCTATGAAAAATACCCGTGTGTTGGTTCTATAGAATTATTATGTATCATCGGGAGAACACCAGATGGTATACTCAACCTACTTTGATCTACCATTACTCATACTCATGATGCAATGTTGTATTACAACGACAAGTGGAAGATACCATGACAAGGTAATTTTTTGGGTTACTCCTTTACTGGAACAAATCCAATAAGATTTCAAATTTCTTCCCTATGCAACATCGAAACACTCAAGGATATAACCAAGCAAGTTGCGCCCCTAGGGGTTCCCCCTTATGGAATTCACTAATCACAAGTGGTCAGACAATTGTTCTTCCGACAACCAGGACATTCAAAATATTCAGAAAAATTAATCGAATTTGAAATAATACAACTGAAAAACGATGAAGATGTATTAAAGGTGTTAGCGGAATCCAATTACTAGAAGTGTTTCTGTTCAATAGAAATTTTAGCTGTTTTTAGCAAACCAAAAATCCTTACTGGCAGAAGACATGTCTGCTACACAACATCTATCAAATTATGATTAGTTTTCTCATTTTCATGTTTCAATTGTTATTGTTAGTACGTTTTGTTATTTTCGTTTTTTAGTATCTGTTGGTTGTATTTCTCTTTTTAATTACTAATGTTTGTACCTGTTGTTATTTTATTATGTTTCCATTATTATATTTATCTATCTAATCGTTGTTATTTTTTGTTGTTTTAATTTTTTAACTTGCATATCATAATTATATATCCACTTTATTTTTTTTTTATAAGTCTGGGTTTTTTTATTTTTAATCTACTTATTTTTTATCACTTTTTCTTTTTTAAATAAAATAAATTAAAAACAATCATAATTTAAAAAACATAATAAAAAAATTTAAAAATTATAAAACAATCATATTTATTTATTATTTAAAAAAAACATAATTTTAAAAAAATTAAAAACATTTAAAAATTAAAAAAAAAACACGTACGGAAGTCGGGTGATGAAATCCCGACTTCCCAGCATGAGCCAGAATTTTTTTTATAAAAATAAAAATAAAAACTGCATGATAATATTAAAAAAAAAAAAAGAAAAACATGCATGGTGAGAAGTCGGGTATACAGATCCACCCAGACTTCCCACTTAATCCAAAAATAGGTGTAGTTTGGGAAATTTTTGCAAAAAGGGTGTATATTGGGAATTTTTGGAGGAAAACATGTGTACATTGGAAAAAAAACCGCTAAGTCCACCATATTGAACAGGGATAAGCTCCGTAACAGGGGCAGCAGTCTCACCTTAATTATGGAGATTGTTACACTTTGATCTCTTTCAGTTTAATACATAAGTTAATTCGTATCGTCATTAAGAAACTTTTGCATATACTCCTTGTCAGCAGAGGTGAGTTCTTGAGGTCGTATGAAATTTTTTAATAAATAAGATTCTCATGAAAAGAAAACCCACATATATAACTAACTATAACTTTAATCAGCTTGGAGAAAATGACGCTTGAAAGCAGTAGATACATACCAAGTACATACGCTTCTTGCCTTCCAAATAATCTTGCAGGTACCTGGTTAACTGCAGTAACGATAGACAAAGTCAAATTTGTTAAGTTGTAACTCTTCCCCATTTCATTGTCTAAAACAGATTCCTAATACAATAAAGATTACCATGAAAATAAAACTTTTATCTTATACTTGTTGATATGACATTAGCCATCAAGAAATGGTAACAAAGATTACAACTAAAGTCCATGAAAATACAATAAAAAAATAAATTATTAAAAACATTACCTTGGAACTTTGAAAATGCTTCTGCAATGGCTTCTTTCGATTTTTTTGGTGCTCCAATAATGACTGAAATCAGCAAAATCATGCATAAAATATGAGAGAAGGTAAAGGCAGAAGAGAAAAGTATATTTTAAAATTAATTGGGTTTACTTTTTTTTATCAGATATTTTAACTTTTATCAGGCACTCAAGAATTTTACTCTAATAATTAGAAAAGGCTTGTATTTAAAATTTTATGAAACTTTTGAAATAAAATTGATGGACAACATTATGACAACAAAGTGGATAAATGATATGACATTTAAGTTTTCAGTGTTATGTTTTTTTGTAAAATTTCATTGTGAATTGCTTATACTAGTTTGATAGGCAAAACGGGCTCAAGAAGAGATATAAATTCCTATTCCTGTACTTGACTTTTATCTTCTTTTCACTGATATGAATTATTGTTTTAATGTAGATGTTCCTTTGTCTATCGATCACAAACCTGATAGATCTGATGAACATCAAAGGATTGAACAGGCTGGGGGAATCATAATTTGGGCTTGTAATTTTCTTCCTGTATGGGTGTATGCCATTTTTTTTGAGTTCATACTTCATAAAAAATTGATGATAAATAAATTTCTTGCATTGCTGCCGGTTGATCCAGGAACATGGAGAGTTGGTGGTGTTCTGGCTGTTTCCCGTGCATTTGGAGACAAACTTCTTAAGCCGTATCTTGTTGCTGACCCAAAAATTCAGGTTGCCAAAATTATAAGCTTGATCACCCACTTGGTATATCTGTGTTGTTATATTTGTTATTCCTACTAAATTGCTCCTTTTTTGGTACTGTTATGGCTTAGGAGGAAGAAATTAACGGAGTCAATTTCATTATAAAAAAAAATAGTGATGGCCTCCGGAATGTCATATCAAACAAGGTGAAACTATCTTACTTGCTAAAGTTGGCCCTAAACAACATAGATTTCTTTTTCTTTTTCTTTGTCTACATTTTTAGTAGCAACATGATCTTGTGAACTTTTATTATTTATAATTTCAGTCTCTTGTTTGAAAGTTTTCTGATAATTTTTGCTAGTAGCTATTCATTGTTTTGCTTACTAAATGAATGATATTAAACTCCATACCTTTTTTATTATTCATGAAATATAAAACCATTACTCATTAATTTAATATCCCTTTATATATTCATAATCACATGTTTCATCTGTTGTCATTTTCACGGTACTTATCTAAGGTACATGGATCTATAGTATTATTTTTTTATTTTGCATCAAACCTTAGTTGTAAAGAAAAAAAACCTGTGATTTAAGAGCCTTGGTTTTCTTTCTGGCTTTCTGTAAGTGACAATCAAACCCAGGTTTTTTAGTATTTTCATTTTGAGCAAAAATCATGGTTTGAAGTTTCAGAACAGTTACATGATGAACCTTTTCCTACATACCCACTCCAATCAGCTATTGGTAGAAGCAGCCTTCAAGGGCATTACTTCTTTTGAGTGGGATGAACAGGGTATTTTTCTTTTTTTTTTCACTTATTGGGTGTCAATCGCTTAAGAGTTGAAATTGAGTTAGTATTTTGGACTTTCCCTAAACAACTAAATGTGCAGCTTATTTTTTGAACTTTCCCTAAACAACTAAATATGCAACGTAGCATCCGGTCCTCTAAATTTTTTACACAGACAATTTTGATCTGGAACATCGAATTGTAATAATTTAAACTTGACTGTTTGATTTTATTAGTTATTTTGCAGCTCTGAATTCTAACATTATATGTCCAAAACCCAGACATCTCAACATGTATAACAAAAACTATAATGTTCCTTAGTTATATGCCTTTTCGTAGTCCACTTTAAACACAAGACAACTTCCATTAGAGCTTTTAGCCTCATCCACCACCTCATTCGCTATAAGTACACTATGTACTAAGTGCCTCCCTTCAATAAAAGCAGATTGTCGAGGGACAATGATGGAAGGCATAACCTTTTTCAATCTAGTGGATAAGATTTTAGCCACGATCTTGTACACGCACACAATAAGAGAAATAGGCCTATAGTCATTTACACCTTGTGCATCCTGGCCTTTAGGGATTAAGGCTAAAAATGATGCATTTCCACCCTTAGGGAACACTCCATTAACATGAAATTCATCCAGAAAGCGTAGTAATTTAGATGTTAGAACATCCCAGAATTCTTTAATAAATTTGAAGTTAACACCATTTGGTCCAGGACTTTTCTCACTACCATAGGCCCACACAGCTTCGTTCAACTCCACTTCATAAAAACTAGCTAATAGTAGATTGTTGTGTTGCTGTTCAATAGTTCTAAAGGCAACCCCATCCAGAGTAGGTCTTGTCCAATCTGGTTCTTCAAACCTCTTCTTGAAGAAGGATCGAATTTCAACTTTGACCCTAGATGGTTCCTCTATCCAGCAACCATCTACCAGCACCCCATTGATAAGATTAGCTCTGCGTCTCCAATTCACTAACATGTGGAAAAACCTGGAATTATAGTCCCCTTCCTTAATCCATTTGGTCCTAGCCTTTTGTCTTAACAGTGAGGCATTTGAGTGAATGCAAGTTAAAAATTCTACCTGAACTTGTTTTCTCCTGTTCGTCTCCTTAGCATTTAGTTGTCTATCATCACCGACGATGTCAAGCTTGTTAAGCTCCTCCTCTAAAAATTTCATCTTCTGCTGCATATTCCCAAATTGGGATTTGTTCCAAGCTTTCAGTTTTAACTTCAGACCTTTAATCTTCTCCTTTAATACATACCCGCCCATCCAGCAACCTAATGTGAGTTCCAGCTTTCATGAATAACCTTCGTGAGTGATTTATCTTGTAGTCATCAATCCAAGAACCTGAAAGGCTTTGGGCCCCAATCTACAACAGTATACCTTAGCAAGATAGGGCAATGGTCATACATTTGCTCATACTCGCTTCATCACGGTCTGACACAGGCTAAAGGCCTATAAGAGTTAATTGTTCCATATCTTTATGCTAATAAAAAAGCTGTTTTGGTTAAATTCAGACACCTATATATACAGTTGTGACCAATTGTCAACTGAAGGTTTGTCTAAGAGGTTGTGATTGGCTACTTCTGTATAATTCCGAGTTTAGGATGCCATGAAAAAAATGCTTCGAGGTTCAATTCCTTTTCAATCAGTTCTGAACGTTGAAAAAGCTCCCTGTAAGAATTATAGAAAAATATTCTGACTATTGTGTTTGTAAGTGACAATCATACCTAAGTTTTTTAGTATTTTCATTTTGAGCAAAAATGATGGTTTGAAGTTTCAGAACAGTTACATGATGAACCTTTTCCTACATACCCATGGTCTAATGACCCGTTGTATTGATACTTATACTTTAGACTCAGCAGTTATTTGGTTGCCATCCTGCGGTTTAATAAATGCATGACTTTCCTTTAATTTGTTTTGAGCTTTCTTAGTTATGGTATAAGCTTTGGTATGGTATGTGACAAGTAAAATTAATAAAAAAGTAGTAATATTAGGACAACTAAAATTATATTAAGCTTTTTTCTTTTAATAATTATCATAATTAGGATTTTTAACTTTTTAATGGAACTTAAAATATTACCATAAGTTTTGGCCATTTGGACTTACAAGATTGATTCTTGGCCTAGAATTTACTCACTAAAATTCCTCAACACTCCCAAAAATATGTTTTGTGAAAATTCAACATGGATTCACTTTCAGAAGCACAACATCTGTTGCTAAGTTTCATCCATTGGGTAATTGAATATTAAGCTAATTATAAGTTAATTTCACTTCTTTTTTGTCCCCAAATTCCAAATACAATAATGTATGACCTCTTGGACAACCAGTTGCATGAACCTCAATACAACACGCATGAATTACCAATGCAATTTCAATAATCTCACATTAAACTTTCATGCTGCTAAATCCTAAAGACTAAAAGCTTTATATTCTTATTAATTCTAACACATTAATGTCTTGAGTTCAATCCCAAGGTAACACTCATTTTCTCTCCAACTGCTTAATTAGCAATTTATTTTCTTGGGTTGCTCCTTTCTTGTCCCTACAATTATATTTTAGGAAAACAAATCAACACACAGAATTATATATTTTAGACAACATCAAAACATGTCAGGACTGTTTTTAAGTACATGTCTTCACTGTTTTTCTGCAACAAGCCATCCACTAACAAGCGGATATCTGCCTCAGGAAAAGCTTTATTGAGCTTTGCTGATGCCTTAATTAATCCATCATTGTAATCTGGTTCAGTGTCTTGCTTTTTCAGTCCTACTATTGAAAAATGAATAGAATACTTCAACACAACCAAGAAGGGGGTGAATTGGTTGAATCTTGGTAAATTAAAATTTAAAATCAGAGTTATCACAGGATCTTTATCACTTTAAAAATTGTTTCAAAACCAAGAATCAATATTCAATCAAATTCCTTTTCCAAAAAAAAAAGAGAAAACAAAGTATAACTTTCTGTGCAATGAGATTGATTCACTAACAAAACAATTAAGAGATGAATAGGTGAGAAGAAAGATTAGCCACAAATTTTTATACTGGTTCACTTCAAACACTATGAAGCTACATCCAGTTCTTCCACTCAACATTAGAGTAGAGTTCCACTATTGCAAAATTATTCTTACAAGCAATCACAAGCCTCTCTTTATCAACCCTAGATAAAGTTCAGAAGTCTAAAACACTATTAGACCCTTAGAAACCAAAACTCACACTGAGAACACTACTCAGCTGTCCTTAGAGAAACATTATCTCTAAACATGTAAGAAACCCATTTACAATAGACTAATCCTTACAAAAATTCAAATAACAGTTTTACACCTTCAAAGAATAAGGAAAGATATCACCTGATAATCCAAGAACTCATGCAAATGAATGATTCAACAGGTTGAATGACAAATTACAAACTTAATGCATTCCTTTCCTTATGCTTTGATGAACAAAGATGCTTCACTTCTTTGAATCATAAACCCATAAGAATTTGTGAAGCCTAGATGCCTTTTGAAACTCAGAAAGTCACTAATGAAAGCTTATGAATGTTTGTGAATGCTCAGATATCGAAAATCTCAAGTTTTTTTAAAACACAGAGCAGTGGGTTCTATTTATAATAGTTTTCTAACTGAAAATAATCGATTAAACACGCTCCTGTAATCGATTATTTCGCATATGTAATCGATTAATTCAAGAATGTAATCGATTAAAGTGCTCCTGAGGTGTTCTGGGTTTAGGCTATGAACAATATAATCGATTATTCCGTGAAGTAATCGATTAAGCCAGACAGACATGTTTTTCTAAATGCATTGATTAATCAATTACTAACTATGGTAATCGATTAAGACAGTCAGGCACATATTTTCAAATGAACTACGTAATCGATTAAAACGATATGTAATCAATTACCTCAGTAGAACATGTTTACCATAGGCACGAATGTAATCGATTACGACCATCTGTAATCGATTAAGATAGACAATATGATTTTCCTATTTTGGCCTATGTAATCGATTAATTCGATATGTAATCGATTACTATGTTCTTGATTTGTTTTCTAAAAGGCACGAAGAACAAAATAATCGATTTCAATACTTATGTAATCGATTACTACAGTAGAACTTCATTTTTCCAAAAACTTTGCTTATTTAAATGCCTTTCTATTTAATTGCTTTTACTAAGATCTTTAATCTAATCAATCCTAGATGAATGATTCATGCATGATATGCTCAATTGGATTATCAGATCATAAACTGCCTTTTACATTAATCAAATTGGTCTTCAAGCTTTCTTGGAACTTTCATCCTTGAGCATGTTGAAAGCACAAAGCACTTAAGCCTTGATTCCTTGCTCATTTGTACATGGCTTCACTTGAATCAACAACTATCGTTTCTGAAAAACAAACCAATTTTATCAAATACTCATTAAACAAGCAAACATCCCCATTCCCTAAACATGATCAAATAAAAAACTTATTTAAGGGCCAAATACGATGAAACACTACAATAAGTGTCACTGATAGAACTCGCAAACAGAGATCTGTATTAGAAGGGAAACAGAATTACTTGTATTATAACAGCAATTCAGAGGATCTCTCTAATTGTTGTAGGAAATTACAAGTAATATGGGTAAAAAACAATATGACAGCAATTCAGTCCAAAAGGAACTAATAAAGATCCTGTCTCTATCAGAGACTATAGATTCTGGAAAACCATGTAGTTTTACTACTTCTCTGACGAAGGCCTCTGCAACTTCCTTAGCAGTGTAAGGGTGAGCTAATGCTATGAAATGAGCATATTTAGTGAATCTGTCCACCTCTACTAGAATAGTATCTAGGCCCCCCTGCCTTGGGTAAGCCTCCTATGAAATCCATGGTGATATCTGTCCAATTCTATTTTCGAATAGGCAGTGGTTGCAACAGCCCACCTGGACTAAGTGATTGATATTTGTTCCTATGGCACACCTCACACTTCTGCATTTATTCTTGAATCATCTTCTTCATTCCTTCCCAGTAGAATGGCAGCAATCCTCTTACAAGTTCTGAAATAACCAGAATGTCCCCCAAGTGCAGGATGATGGAATGCCTTCATGATTAATTCCACTTTGTAAGAAGCCTTAGGGACAACCAACCTGTCTTCATAGTAGAGTCTGCCTTCATAGATCCTGTAGCCCTTTTGCTCATTGCCCTTGATGACCAATTCTTGAATTAATCCCTTCAATTTCTCATCCTTGTCAATTTCTTCTTCAAGGTCAGCCCAATGTAAGAACTGCATTACAGTTATGGCTGCATATTGCATTTTTCTGGATAAAGCATCAACTACTTCTTTCGCAATTCCTGGTTTGTATTTGATCTCAAAATGAAATCCAAGCAGTTTGGAAATCCATCTGTGCTATTCCTCACCCATACAATGAAGATATACCACAATCCTCCTTTTCAGGACTTACATGAACCTCTAAATACAAGTTAAATTGACATTTAAATGGACTTCCAATAAGCCCCACCACTATTGTAAATATAACCATAGAACAGGTCCACACTTAATCATTATAACTAAAAAAGAATCAAAACTCACTACCACTTCCACCCCTATTATCAAACATTTGAATGTTGACAAAGCAATTCAAAAACAAAACAAATTCTCCATTAAAAACAGTAAAATAAACTACCGTAAACCTTGGGGAATCTTCAAATCACTTCACCAGCAGCAACCAATATTTTAAGAAAATGAAAGAATCAAACAAAATTATCACAAATGCTGAAGTAATGAACACATATTTGAAAATTTTCAACAAATCATTGTGTATGTTGAAACAAAATTATCAACATATATAGTAAGACAGACATGTTTTGACTTAAAAAATAAAGTCAGACACATGGTCAATCATTGGTTTACTTGAATGTTATAATGCAGAGGCCATCATAATGAAAATGACTGCGCACTGATTTCCCTTATACCTTATTTTGTTATATTAAACACTATGCTTGATACTTAATTGTTGTATGACAGAGTGTTGTTACCTTATATTAGTACCATGTCTATTGAAAGTCACTTTGAAAACCTTGGTCCTAGCACATGCAACGTTTTCCCTTATAGACAATAACAACGCACTCACATTTGCTGTTATTCATAAATCATGTGTCTTTAACGTTTGCCATGACTTTCCGTCTAAGACCTAATTTTTTTAATATTCAGAATATAAATTTCTATATACATATGTCTAACATAGTATTAATTAATTGTTGGTTGTTGTTTTAGGTGGTTTTTTTGGCTCAGTTAGCACCTAAAGGCGTCTTTTAAATTATTCTTGGTTAACGAAACAAAAAATCATTGTTATTGTTGCCCCCACTGGATTGTGCTCTTCTATTTATTGACCTTATTTTAAGGTATGTCCCTTTTTCCATATGTTATGTGTTTACAACTTGCTTTGTTCATTCCTGACTATTTCTTTGTCACACCATGCAATGCATTGTTAGTCAACCTTAGTTTCCCGTTTAAGAATCAATTCAATGAGTAATATGGATAGTTTGAATTATTTGTTGAATTGAACCTTGAATTGTCCGGTTGGATAGTTTGGGGAAGTTATATCTTGTATACATGATTTGTAAATACAAGTAAAGTATGGTTTGTTTAATTTAATGAAAATTCGGTGTAACAGCATATTGCTTTGATCTCTAAGTGCATACTTGATTGTGGTGAATTCAAATCACCGTTTTCATTTCGTGTTCTTGGAGACCAATGCGAAATGCTGCCGAAATTTCATTAAATTAAATAAAACACACTTTACTTGAATTTACAAATCAAGTATACAAGATATAACTTCCTGAATGGGATAGGGCCCCACCTTATTAATGTTAACGTATACATTTTCATGCATGTAACATTTACAATGTAATGCAACTTCTTTGCATGGAAATTATTTTTGTCCTTGTCTTAAGTGTGGAAATGGGAGACGACAGTCGCTGAATGATATCCGATCACATCTAATATGTCACGGCATCATTCCGAGTTACACAAAATGGATCTGGCACGGTGAACTGTCGGATATGCCAACAATTGAAATCACTGCGCAGTTTGACGTCGACACAGGACATCATATAGAAGACATGCTACGCGATCTTGGAGAAGCCAACTTCCGGCAAGCACATGCACCTACATATGAAAAATTACAAAGTGATTCAAAGACCCCTTTGTATTCTGAGTGCACAACTTTCACATGATTGTCCGCGATGTTAGCTTTGGTTAACTTAAAGGCAAGATTTGGGTGGAGTGACAAAAGCTTTACTGAGTTGCTAGTTTTGTTGAAGAAGATGCTTCCTGAAGACAACACTTTGCCTAAAAATCATTACGGGGCGAAGAAAATTTTATGCCCTATGGGTATGAAGTACCAGAAGATACATGCTTGCCCTAATGATTGTGTATTGTATCGCAATGACTTTGTTGATCTGCAAAACTGTTCGACTTGTGGGGTATCAAGATACAAAGTGAACGAAGATGAATGTACTAATGAATCCAGTAGAAACACTTCTCGTCCAGCGAAAGTCCGTTGGTATCTGTACAGTCCAAAATAGTAAAATTATACGTGGCAGTATCATAATGGCCTAAGGACACGTGGCCAGCCTCCATGTTAGCATTATCCCATTAATAGGCACTTATTCAGCCTCCAGGAGGTCAGCCCGGACATGTTGTCTGGGCTGACTGTCAACACAGCAACAGGAGCGCGGACGTCAACCCTCCCCAGAAACCCGGACATCCATGATGTTCACTCTACTCGCTTAACATACACCTCACCGCAAGGATATTCAAATAAGTGCAAACTCATTATCTTATCATATCTTAACAAGTTATCTACAAGTTGTTACTTATCTACAAGTAACAATATATCAACAAGGTACACATTATCTCTAATTCAAATTAAGATAATTGCCTGGTATTATCTGTATTATTATCTTATCAACAGATTATCTATAAGCAAAGGCCCAAGGTCCACTCCACGTTATAAATACAACCCTCCAGGTGCACTCTCTCCATCCCCCGACTCATCCCTAAATCCCTTGATTCCTCACTTAACACTTGATCCCTTAACCCCGAAATCTCTCATTACTCACTACATTACATCCTCACTTTTCTCTTAGACTTGAATGCATTACTCAAGTCCCTCCATCTCCATTCTTTAGGTCGGGTCCAACCTCGGTCCTCTTTACAAATTTAATGTTCTGACTTGAGCATCGGAGTGTTTTTCCTTTGTTTTGAAGGTCCCTCCTCTGAGCGAAGCCTAACTCTACCCCAGTGGCACGTAATTTGGAGTCCACCAAGGCTACATCAAGCCCACACGTGGAATTTCTAGATTTTGACAAAAACAGTATCTTCCAATTATTCCTAGGTTTAAGCGATTGTTTGCTAATGCTGATGATGCAAAACACCTTACATGGCATGCTCATCAAAGGCAACGTGATGAATTTCTTCGACATCCTGCTGATTCTCCCCAATGGGCGAAAATTGATCAGAAGTACCCAGCATTTGTGAATGACCCAAGGTACCTAATGCTTGGCCTTGCATCAGATGGAATGAATCCTTTTGGTAACCTTGCCACTAATCATAGTTCTTGGCCTGTGTTGTTGATGATTTACAACCTCCCTCCTTGGTTGTGCATAAAGCGGAAATACATTATGTTGTGTATGATGATAGCGGGTCCAAAACAGCCAGGAAATGACATTGACGTTTATCTTGTGCCATTGATTGAAGATTTGCATAAATTATGGGTTGATGGGATGGATGTTTATGATGGAAATCTGAAGGAAACCTTTACTTTGCGTGCAATGGTATTTTGTACCATTAACGACTTTCCAGCATATGGGAATTTGAGTGGGTATAGTGTCAAAGGCCATTATGCATGTCCTATATGTGAGAAGCAGACGTCATTCATCCAACTGAAACATGGGAAGAAGACAATTTACACAAGGCATCGAAGATTCCTCCTGTCTACTCATAGTTACAACAATTTCTCGGCTAAGAAGCTTGACTCGTAGAGACTTGGATCAGCCAAGGCCAACAGTGAACGTAAATCATTCCAATGGAAGAGCATCAGGCAATAACAAAGAAAAATTCCACAGCTATCTTGGAGTAGTGGCTAGAGACAAATTCCTATAGTCCATTCTTCTTGGGATGACGTCCAAAAACATTGAAGAACCTCATTTGGGAAGGCATTTTGGTATATTAACTTGGTCAATTATGACTTGTTAGAAAAAAAGCTAATGGATGAAAAATTAAAGCAGCGAGAACAAGATGCAATGAATACTGAGAATTCGTTAAATTTGGACGATCCTCCATCTCCAATTCCTAGACATGTAAAGTGGAAGATGGCCCACACAAAGAAATATGGACACATGACATCTAACACTGCCAAAGAAATTTCCGATAAAATTGTGAGTTGAATCAAAAGTTCCTATTATTATTTTATGTGAATTAGATGTTAATTTGTAACTTTTATGTTGTAGGACTTGTTAGAAGAACAAATGAAAGAAGGAAGGTTTGTTCCTCATGGTCAACATGACATATTAAATGCTGCTATTGGACGACCAGAGCACCCTGGTAGGGTTCGTGTTGCTTCATGCCAATTCAGAAACTCCCTTTAACCTGAAAATCACATTGTCTACTCCCTGGTCAGATGGTCAAACCTCAGGCTCAGGTTCATTTGGAGTATAAATGATAACACCCACTTGAATGTCACAAAGCGTAGTGATTTCATCAGCCTTTTTGAGCAAACCTGTTGAGAAACATAACAGTGACAAATGGTTAGAAATTGAAATTTTATTAAAATGCTACAAGGCTAATAAAGAGTAGTTACAATGAAATAAAGAAAAATAATCTTTGAATCATTTTTCCTTTTCTTCATCATTGTCTTCCTCTTCACGAGATTGCTTATGTATGTCAGGTCAACCTTCTTTCTCACTATGACAGTTAGGGGTGGGCAAAAAAATCTAGTATCTAAATTTGATCCAATAACTGATCTAGTCCAGTCCATTTTATTTATTTTTAATGGATCAGATTTTTTACCACATCCATATTTTATACTCATGTATAAATCTGAAACCCATTTATTTTTATACAGATTTAAGTGAGAAATCCAAAGTCCATTTTGCACAACTTCATATCCACGGAACACACTTCTCTCACGAATCCAAAGTACACCTCAGCCTTTGTGCCTTCCTCTCCCAAATTCGAGAAATCAGGTACCTCTCTCAATCGTGATTCCTCTTCTACAAAGTTGCTTATGAACGTGATTCCTCATTTCCTCTCTCACTCTTGTGATTCCTCTCTCACTCTCGTGATTTGGTTTATGTTAATGCCAAATTCAATTTTTTTTTATCTAATTTTTTAAAATAATTGATCTCTTGAAAAAAAAATTCACTGATTGAGTAGGAGTGGTCAAGTAGTAGAGCAGAATCGAGATTTGGAACTAGTTAAGGCTTCATAACTTTTTTGGAAAATTACAGCTCCGTTGAATGTTCCTCAGGCAACTGAATTTTTCATAACCCAAAAATTGTTTTCCTGTTAACAACAACTTGTCGAACCCAAATGATATGCTTTCTTTTGATAATTTTGTTATTTCCACCAGATAAATAAAATGACGTCTTGTGTTTTGTTCCCATGCATTAAAAATTGGTTCAGAAAAATTGAATGTGGTGTGTAATCAAAATGTGATTTCTCTCTGCCCTTGCCTTTGGTTTCCTCTCTCACTCTGGTGATTCCTCCCAGGTACAATTCCCTTGCATTTGGTTTTTTTTTTATCAATTTTTCTTTGCATGATCTGATTTTGAACTCTTGTTTTTTGTTTTTTTTTTCCTTTTAGGTAGAAGCAAACAAAATTGGGAAAAGTTAAAGACTGCTATGGAAAGGTTTTACTTGTGATTGATCTTTTTTGCTTTAATTGATATTTAATTTAATTGCTCTGTAATAGTGAGATACAGAGCAATTCGTCATATATAGACTCATTCTGACTACTTATTTTGTTTGTTTCTTATAGAAATTAAAAGACCTATTTAATCAAATTTCGTAAAACTGCAATCAGAATCAAATTATGCAAGATTTATTTGAAGAACTATTAATATTTATTCTAGGATAAGCATTGATAGGGGATGAATACACTATCTATTTATGTTGACTTTCAAAGCTGACAGCAATAACAGCAACGTGTCTATGCCACCTATCTTGATATAGAAACAACATTCAATGTAGACCATTTGATTCCAGTCTCTTGCTGCAAAGTATTCTAGCCTATTGATTTTATCTACTATTTCTCTGATTAATCTTATATGTGCATGCATTATGTGCAGTAACATCAATTGCAAATGTGTTTATTCCACAGAAGTGGAGAGGAAAACCATGTTAAAGTGTTATGTTGTTCTAATTCTGGGCTGGATCACAATGTTGAGTTTTCTGATTTAGCAATCTGTCTATGTCCAAATTTAAATTGGTAGCCCCTTTTGATGATGTTGCCTGATGCATCCAAGATAGCTTTGGTTTTTTTTTGTGTTAATATATTTTTAGTTCTGGTTGTTAGGTACAAGAAGAAATGCTTATGTGAAATCTTCATGAAGTTATGTTAGCTCGTGATCAAACTAGATAGGTATATTTATCTGTTTTTATCTCATTTACCACCCTATGGGAGATGTTTTTTAGTAGGAACACTAAATATTGGAGGAGCTGAACACTCCAATAAGGAAGTCAATTTAGCACATGAGGAACAGTAGGGCATACTTCTGCTTAATTCACTCATAGTTTCAAGTGGATTTAAGTGTTTAGTTAATAAAATTTATAAAAAAAAATTAATATAACAATTAAGTGGATTTTAATTGGATATGATCAAATCCATATCCACTTAAATGGATTCGATCTTGAATCCAAATTGGTTTAGAAAAAATATGGATATAGATTTAAAATCCAATCCATTTAAGTAGATATGGATTGGACATGGATTGGATTCTTAAAAATCCAATCCATGCCCACCCCTTGACAGTGCTGACCAGAAAAAAAGAAGAAATTTCGGAAAGTGCAAGCTACTTTGTTGTGCCAATCTCACGTTTGATGTTGTGTTGTTTATATAATTCTTTTTAAGATGTAATGCTAGAGACATTTGTTAGAGATATTTAGTTATTTGAAGTGTATTAGCATAAAAATGGTAATTAAAGTCATGTACAATAAATAACTAGAGGAATTTTCACGTTGATAATAAAATTAATATATCTTTTCTTCTTCATCTATCTATTTAGGAAGATAACCAACAAATTAAAAAAATATTCAATATTTTTATTATTTTATCTGTTCATATAATACTTTAATCATTATTATTTCTTTCTCATTGATGACATGTAATTATCTTTACATTGTTTTGATTTTATTCTTACATAAGTACATAATTGATAATTGAAAGAATTGTGATATTTGAACACTCATTATTTATGAACACGTCATTAATATCTCTCATTTTTCTGTATTCCCCTCTTCCTGACGCAATATATAACCAATATTATCAATCACTTACATCTCTTATCTTGTTATTTCTCTCAAGGTATATATACTCTTTGGAGGTTCAAAAATCATTTCCCTATTTGAAAGTATAACAATTAATATATGTATTAGAATTTATTAAATAGTATCTGTTCTGTTTTCACGAACAGGGATGTCTAGCAGAATTGCTAGTACGTTGATGTTGGATCAAAAGTTCTCTCTAAGGTATTTACGGGAGAAATACCTCGGGGAATGTTGATCACTATGCACTTTAATACTGAGATGGTACTCAGCCAATGGAGGTGAGGTGTGTCCACAGTGCTAATGGAAAAGTAGAATAGAGAGAACATGTATCTTTCTCCATGAATGTAACCCTTATTTATAAGTTACCTCTAGATTAGCTGATGCCTCCTTCCGATTTTCTCGGCTAAAATCTCTAACTGCTGAGATCACGATATTTGTTTGTTGTGATCCTCTTCACCAGTTGTTACGTGCATAGTTTAGATCTCCTTGATTATTATTAAGATTCTAAGACATTGGATCCTTAATGGGCCTTTTTGTGATTAACACTACTAGGCTCATATATTGAATCCGTAACAGTTGCCCCATAGCCCAGTTGTCAAGGCCTCTAGGCAGCCAGGATGTATTAATCTATACAATTCTAACTGGGATGCGTACAACGAACCTGTAGAATTCTTTATTTGGGGATATATCAATCAAATGGGTATGTGTCGAGTTACTCCTTTATTTTTACCATGATGTCCTTATCCGAGTATTGTTTTGTACCGGGTTGTTTCTTTACTCATGCCTTAAGTGACATTATGTAAGTACCGCTACATGACGTGAAATTATTCCATTATGTCCTGTCATTAGCCATAACACGCTACATATGCATTTAATGCACTGTAGCTTCATTACACGTCTCAATCATAACGTTTTGAATGGATTTGTCTTTTTTGCCCCTAAATGTTGAGCTGATTTGTCTCCTTTGCCCCTATGCATGATGTTGCGCGATTTATGCGAATATGTTTACGGCAAGTGCACCGATCGTTAACAAGTAATAAAGTAGGTAAGTGAGTTATCGTCTCCACAGGGATTGGGGTAATTTTTACAATAATATTAATTCTAAATGATTGGAAGTAAAAACAGAAATAACAAAGAGATAATTGTTGATGTTTGATGATTGGTTGAATAAAAACAGAAATTAAAATAAATGTAATAAAAGATAAAAGAATTTACCAATGGAAGAAACAATTGTGGTCAGGCACAATCCCTTTTGTTCCTACCTCCTTCACTTGATTGGTTTATTATCTTAAGTCACACACATGATAAATCTTTCCTAAATTCGTAAATCCTAGAACTACTAGAGTCATAACC
>PYAF01001153.1:650160-660211 GCA_007407185.1 Glycine tomentella | reverse complement strand
GTGTAGACTACCATCAATTGAATAAGGTGATGATTAAGAACAAGTACCCGTTGCCTAGAATAGATGACCTTATGGACCAGCTCGTAGGAGCTTGTGTGTTTAGCAAGATAGACCTTAGGTCAGGTTACCATCAGATCTAGATGAAGTCTGAGGATATTCCGAAGACTGCTTTTAGGACCCGTTATGGTCACTACGAGTATTTAGTTATGCCCTTTGGTGTGACGAATGCTCCTAGTGTGTTTATGGATTATATGAATAGAATCTTTCATCCCTATCTTGATAGTTTTGTAGTATTATTCATAGATGATATTTTGGTATACTCTAAGACTAGAGAGGAGCATGAGGAGCACTTGCGAATAGTGCTACAGACCCTTAAGGATCAACAACTTTATGCTAAGTTGTCTAAGTGTGAGTTTTGGTTGGAGAAAGTAAGTTTCCTAAGACATGTGATATCCCAAGGTGGTATAGTTGTAGATCCTTCTATGGTAGAAGCTGCTCTTAAGTTGGAAAGCCCTAAATCGGTGTTTGAGATTAGGAGTTTTCTGGGTTTAGCAGGATACTACCGGAGATTCATAGAAGGTTTCTCCAAATTAGCCTTATCGTTACCAAGCTGACTCGTAAGGGTCAAGTTTTTGTGTGGAATGACCAGTGTGAGCATAGCTTCCAAACTCTTAAGGAAAAATTGACGACAGCGCCTGTGTTAGTTTTGCCTAACCTAAGAGAACCCTTTGAGGTGTATTGTGATGCATCAAAAATGGGTTTAGGAGGAGTGTTGATGCAGAATGGCCAAGTAGTGGCCTATGCTTCTAGACAACTTAAGACACATGAAAGGAATTATCCTACCCATGATTTGGAGTTAGCTGCTGTAGTGTTTGCTCTTAAGATATGGAGGCACTACCTTTTTGGTTCTAAGTTTGAAGTGTTTAGTGATCATAAAAGCCTTAAGTATTTGTTTAGTCAGAAAGAGCTGAATATGCGTCAGAGGAGATGGTTAGAGTTTCTTAAGGATTATGATTTTGAGCTTAGCTATCATCCTGGCAAAGCCAATGTAGTGGCTGATGCTTTGAGTAGAAAGTCCTTGCATATATCTGCTTTGATGGTTAGGGAATTGGACCTCCTAGAACAGTTTAGAGACCTTAGCCTGGTGTGTGAGGTAACCCCTACTAGCGTGAGGCTAGGAGCTTTGAAGATTACTAGCAGTTTGCTAGGAGAGATCAGAGAGGGCCAGAAGTCAGATCTTTTTTTGAAGACTCAGTTAGAAGCCATAGTGGCAGGGAAAGATAGTAGTTTTCATGTGGGACCAGATGCAGTCTTGAAGTTTCAAGAGAGAATATGTGTTCCCAATGTACCTGATCTTAGGAAAATGATTTTGGAGGAAGGACACAGGAGTAGTTTGAGTATCCACCCTGGTGCCACCAAGATGTATCAAGATCTCAAGACAATGTTTTGGTGGCCAAACATGAAGAAGGAGGTTAGTGAGTTTGTATATGCATGTTTAGTCTGTCAGAAGGCTAAGATAGAACATCAGAGACCCTCAGGGAAGTTGCAACCTTTAGAGGTACCCCAGTGGAAATGGGATAGTATCTCCATGGATTTTGTTGTAGGACTGCCTAGAACCCCGAGAAGTTTAGATTCTATCTGGGTTATTGTTGACAGATTGACCAAATCTGCTCACTTTATCCCCATTAATATCAGGTTTTCCTTAGAAAAGTTGACTTCCTTATATATTTATGAGATTGTTAGATTACACGGTGTGCCGTCTAGCATAGTATCTGACAGAGATCCTAGATTCACCTCTAGATTTTGGGAGAGTTTGAACAAAGCTTTGGGAACTAAGCTTAGGCTAAGTTCAACCTATCATCCTCAAACCGATGGTCAGACTGAGCGGACCATTCAGTCTCTAGAGGACCTTTTGAGGGCATGTGTTTTAGAACAAAAGGGCAGTTGGGAGAGTTTTCTACCGTTGATAGAGTTTACCTATAATAATAGTTTTCATTATACCATTGGCATGGCTCCCTATGAAGCTTTGTATGGTAAGAGGTGTAGAACACCCTTGTGTTGGCTAGAACCTGGTGAGAACCTCATTTTAGGACCGGAAGTGGTACAACAAACCACTGAGAAGGTCAAGTTGATCCAAGAGAGTATGAGAACTGCTTAGAGTAGGCAGAAGAGTTACCAGGACAAGAGGAGAAAAGACCTAGAATTTGAGGTTGGTGATCATGTATTCTTGAGAGTTACTCCGTGGACTGGGGTTGGCAGAGCATTGAAATCTCGAAAACTCACACCTCGTTTTATTGGTCCCTTCCAAATTTTCAAAAGAGCCGGTCTTGTAGCATATCAAATTGCATTGCCCCCATCCCTTTCTAATATTCATAATGTCTTCCATGTGTCCCAACTCCGTAAGTATGTCCATGATTCTTCTCATGTGGTCGAGTTAAATGACGTTCAAGTAAAGGAAAAGTTGACATATGAAACATTACCTTTGAGGATCGATGATCAATGAATGAAGCACTTAAGAGGGAAAGAGATTCCTTTGGTCAAGGTTATCTGGGGAGGTACATCAGGAGAAGATGCAACATGGGAACTAGAGAGTCAAATGCGAGAAGCCTATCCAGCATTGTTTGCATCAGGTAAATTTCGGGGACGAAATTTCTAAAAGGGTGGGAGAGTTGTAACACCCTGAAATTTCGATAAATTGAAAATAGATGCTTGATGTGATTGTTGTGTTATTTGATTGTTTGATAAGTTTGTATTAGTTGAATGATTGTTGTGTAAATTATCATTGTGTTATTGCTTAGTGTAGATGTCAAGTTATGTGGAGTTTGTTTGAGTTGCGTTGAATTGTGCGATTCTAAGTTTGACCCAAAAACCTGTTTTAGTAAAACCATCATTATAGATTGGTTAACCGTTGGAGCAAGCTTCCTAACCCATATATCTAACTTTTGACCGTTGGGATTGTGAAAATAATGTCTGTAACGTGAGAAATTAATTTTTCATTGAAGCAGAGAATTCCAGAATTTTGGTAGCTCGCCCAGGCGAGTTGTGCAAGCAATTTTTGGTCACCTGGGCAAGTGTAGGCGGTGCAGAATACGTTTTAAAGCTTCCAAGTCACGAAAATGGAGGTTTTATCCTCCCACAACCCTTCCCCAACCTCCCTCCATCACCCTCCACCACCCAAGACCTCCGGTGACCACCACGGACTATCGTTGCTTTCCACGAGACCACCGCACGGAGAGGAACACTTTAATCAGAGCGAAATCTTTGAAACTCTTCTTAAAGTTTCAGTAGAGAACAGAGCTCCCAATCCTCTTTTCTTGGTTTCCTTGAGGTAACCTTGGTTTCTTTTATCTTCTTCTAGCTAGTTTAAGCTTCTACTAGTGTCTCTTGTGTTCTGGATACTGTTGTTGGGAGTTTTACACTTCCTTTGAAAGACCCCTTTGAAAATGAGCTGTTGTAAAAGTCTCCTTTATATGAACCTGATGTCATTTCTGTGATCCTTGTTGAACCCTGGTCACATTGGTGTGATCAGAATTTCAAAATGATGTCTTTTGATGTGGACTCCCAAAACACCATTTTAGCCCCCTTTTAAATTTGAGTGGGTATTTGACCCCGAATGTTAATGTTAAGTATGTCCTTGAAATCTATACTAAGTTATCTTCAATTTGGTATATAGAGTCCTGCATTCGGACAAGCACGTGTGTTAGAAGGATCACGAAACAACACTGTTAGGCTGTAACAAGAAGAACCCCTAGATAGGTAAGGGGAGTTTATTATTTATTTATAGCTTTGATACCATAGTTGGGGGCCACAGAGTCTAACTATGAGGATATTTGCCTGTCCCTGCTGTGTACTGGTTTTCAAGAAAAACTACGTTTTTAACCAATGGGATGTGATGTATTTATGATTGATATGTGGTTGTTCCTGTGTGTGCTTGTTTTTAAGAAAAATTGTTTTTAACTAATAGGATGCGATGAATTGGCTTGTTAATGGATAAAATTGTGAATGATATTGTTGTTGTAATGATTGGATTTTTGGGAAAAGTCTTAATTACAGAGGAGACTCTGCCCAAACTTTTATAATATATCTTCACATTTAATTCTTCATTAAATTTTTAAGTGGGCATAAGAGCTTGTTTTATATATTATAGTCATCCTCTTTAATTTAGAATTTTTCTAAAAATATCAGTCTTGTGATATGGTGAATTGTGAATGTATGAAATTTGGATTGTCTGAAAAAGACCTGGGAAATGTGAATCTCAGGCATATGTATTATGTATAGATGTGATATGTGATTACTTGTGATGCTGTTGATGATATTGAAATTGAGATGTCATTGACGTGATTGATGATGTTGAAATGAGATAATATTGATATACATGACTGGATAACCTTGCGAGGGTGGCTTTACGAATTTTAAGCATCCCAAGAGAGAAAAGGATTGCTTGAAATTCCGGTGCCTAGCTATCCATGGTCATTCCATTGATGGTGCCCATGTTCATACTTCATATTTCATGGATGGAAATAGAATGGTGGCAGTAAGTACGGGGTACTAGGGGGCATCACTTTGTTTGGAACTCTCTTGTGACTCAGGGCTGATCACCATGGGGGGAGCGACCAGTGCACGACAGGGTGACCTCGACGAGCTACTGCATCATTTTCCTGAGAGAGGCTATTTCCATGAGGATGGTACCACATTGCATGCTAAGTGATGAGTCAGATGCATACATCATTCTAAACATGACTGTTTGAGTTGTGGGATGCATTGGATGATTTTTTGCTGAATGTGTATTGGACTGATGGACTTGTGGTAATGATAGTGATTGTTAATGTTGTTTCCTTTCCAATTGTTGTTATCTGATGCTTGTTGGTTTTATATAATAAATTCACCCTTGCATTTGTTGTGCCGTGTGGTTGGTACCTGTGATAATCGCGAACTTTCGTTCGTGGGAGCAGATGAGCAGCAGTAGGTGACCTTGGAGAGAGATCTTCTTTTTGTTGGACCCGCCAAGCTGACGTGATGACGTTGGATTCCTTTTTGGAGAAAGAGTTGTGTTTTGTTAATCAAATCTCTCTTAGTTAGTCTTTGGCTTTTTGTTGATATGTAATTTCAGGTGTATATACACGTAAAGCTAAAGAAAGTTCTGATATGTGGATGACATGTACTAATCTAATAGATATGTATAATGTGTTTTAAATATGTAATTGTAACATGTGTATGATAATTGTATTATCGCAAAAAAATTTACCATCATTTTCATAATCAAATTAATGGAGTTTTCATATTAAAATTGAAGTTACTCGATTAAGAGTTAGTGATATCGTAGCGACGAGGCGGGTCGTTACAGGTTCCGCTTCTATCCACTTCCTGAAATAATCCACTGCAACTACCAACCATTTCAGCTGTTCTTCTGCTGCCTTGAATGGTCCCAATAAATCCATTCCCTACTTCGTGTGAAGTCGTGTTGGACATGAACCATTTTCAGCAATCACTGTTGATTTCTCTGTTGGAAACTTCATGTCCAACACGACTGTACACTTGTCCAGGTTGGCTTCTATCCCTCTGTGGGTTAACATGAACCCCAGGAATTTTCTAGCCGAAACACCGAATGCACACTTGAGAAGGTTCAATCGAATGTTATATTCCCTTAGTCTGCTGAACGTTTCTTCTAAATCTTGTATGTGGTTAGCCATAGTAGCTATCTTCACAATCATGTCGTCTATATAGACTTCAATATTTTGGCCGAGTTGGTGTTCAAAGACTTTGTTCATCGTCCTTTGGTATATGGCCTCCGCGTTTTTCAATCCAAAAGGCATGACATTATAACAATAATTCGCCTTATCGCTTATAAAGGCCATTTTTTCTTGGTCTTCCAAATACATAGCTATCTGATTATACCCAGAGTAGGCATTCATAAAAGATAGTAATTGGAACCCAGATGAGTTATCTACTAGCTGATCGATATTGGGCATTGGGTAGGAATCTTTAGGCACACCTTATTTAAGTCAGTATAATCTGTACACACCCGCCATTTGCCATTAGACTTCCTGACCATCACTGCGTTAGATAACTACGTAGTATATTGAATTTCTCGTATAAACCCGACATCCAATAACTCTTTAATATGTTCCTCCAATGCTTGTTTCCTTTCTAGGCCATGCTTCCTCTTCTTTTAAGCCACAGGCTTTGATCCGGGATACATTGACAACTTATGGCAACAGAAATTGGGATCTATCCCCAATATTTCCAATGCCTTCCATGCAAAAACATCTTGATTATTTTTAAGGCACTCCATCAGTTTGGCTTTTGTGGCCGAGTTGATCGTGTTACAGATCTTAGTGATTTTCCAAGGCTGATCCCCTATTTTCAAGTCTTCCAAGTCTCCTACTGGCTCCGGTCTCCATTCCACGGCATCTTCCCTTATGTCAAGCTCGACCATATTCACTGGTTTTCCTGGTTAGTGTTCTTCATTTTCCTTCCATTCCAATCCCCTTGATGTATCCGGGGTGGTGAAGATGGGCCACCCTCACTATCCTTGACTGCATTATAATAACACTGCCAGGATTCTTTCTGGTCTCCGCAGATTGTCACCACTTTGTCTTTGTTCCCTACCATTTTTATCTTCTGATGTTTAGTAGAGATCAACATATCCCACTTGTGGATAGTTGGCCTCCCTAAGATAACATTATATGGTGAGGGAAGATCGGCCACAGCAAACGTGACTTGTTCTGATTTAAATACTTCCTTGGTGCCTAAGGTCATCCAAAGATCAATGGAACCTTTAGGGTTAGTATTTTCCCCATTGAACCCTATCAACATTGTTTTACATGGCTTCAAATATTCTTCGTGAAGATTCATCTTTTTAAACACACTCTAGAGAATAATATTTGTGGAGCTGCCATTGTTTACAAACATCGTTTTGACCCGACAATTATCCAGAGTTCCGGTAATTACCAAGCCATCTTCATGACCCTACACCACACCTCTCATATCCTCTTTCGTGAAATAAAGTACAGGAGGCTCTGTCCTGTTACTTTTGCCTTTAAACTTAGGATGTTTTCTCACTAAATGAACTTCCTTTAGATACTTCATTCTTTGGTTGGTGGTATCTCCTCCTCCTCCTAAAGCTCCAGAGATGACATTACAAATAAACTCGAGTTCTAAAAACTCGTCTCCATTATCGTACTGTTTTTTCTTTTGTCTTCTTTCTCTTTCCCGAGTTGGGTTCGTTCTGACCCCTACCTTTACGCTTGTTGTTGCGACCTTGGGTCTGTATCACGTATTGCCTTAATTTGTCCTCTCTGAAAAACTTTTCAATCGCATCACAGAGATCCCAGCATTGGTTAGTAGTATGCCCTGGTCTGTTGTGGAATTCACAGAACCGGGATTGATCTACCCCGACCTTATTATATAACGGATGAGGTTGCTCCACCTTTTTCATGTTGGTTAAAGCTACTTCTCTCTAGACTTGTGACTGGGATGCATTTAGTGGAGTATATTTTTTGTATTTGGCCTCATATTTTCTTGGCCTGAACTTGGCATTAGGGTTCCTGTGTTGGTTATGACCCCCATGGTGTTGCCTGCTTCTTTGAAGTGGACTCCTTCTTCTGGGACTTTTTTCCTTTTCTCTGCCCATCGCATTAGCAATCTCCATTTGTTCCAGCTCTAAATACTTTTTTGATCAAGCCCTAAACTCCAACAATGATTTCACTGGGTCTTTGTATATTGATTTCGCCAGACGACATGATCCATCTAACCCAAGAGATATGAGGTGGACATGTACTTTTTCTTCCAATCCCTGTACTTGCAAAGTCGCTTCCTTGAAATGGTCCAAATAACTCTGAAATGGAAAAATCGAGGCTTGACTAGCCTGTTGATTAATCATATTACTGGCTATATCATGACTCTACTGTCCACGATTCCCATTATGAATCGGGTTCTCCATACTCCTAAAACGCTGCTTCATCAACTTCATACGTTGTTCTTCTTTGCACCTCCATGTCGTATTACGCTTCTCTATTTGGAGCGTTATGTTTATGATGTCCTCTTGCCTTTGAAGGGCATATCTCTTTTCCATATCCTCCATTCGGGCCAAGATTGAACTGAGGATGTTGTTCATGAGACGCTCAGTAGGCTCTGGGTTAAGAGGTACAATTACCGCTGGATGACGAGTTTGGTCCAAGCGGTAAGCGTTTGGGGCTGCCCGTGTCGCTGGAGCAGGAAAAGAGGTTGTGTCTGCAACCTTGTCACTAACGTGTAAAGTGTAATAATTCACCTTGTTTTGATTCGATATAGGCAACTGGTTTGTCCCCTCCACTACAGGATTAGGAGGTAATCCACCTGCATCGAAACGTGGGTGTATTGTCTGATTACTTCTCGTGTTTACCAACATGAACGGTGGGATTTGAAATTTATCTTCCCCACAAATGGCGCCAATGTTTTGTTTTCACGAACAGGGATGTCCAGTAGAATTGCTAGTATGTTGATGTTGGATCAAAATCTCTTTCTAAGGTATTTGTGGGAGAAATACCTATGGGAATGTTAATCACTATGCACTTTAATACCAAGATGGTACTCAGCCAATGGAGTTAAGGTGTGTGCACAGTGCTTGTTATGGATTCTACACTTGGGCTTAATGATAGGAACCATTAAGGAATCGCGGACTAAAGACTCTAACTGAAAGCAGAATGTGAACCTTGTCAACTACGGAGATCGTGATAACGAAGCAGTTAGAGATCCTGACTGTGATTCTCAGGCACGTTCCACAACTAACCTAGAGGTATGTTCAGTAGAAATAAGAGATGGTTGTAGAGGAAAAGATATACATATACTCATTCTCTTTCTTTTCCATTCACACTGTGCACACACCTCACCCCACTGGTTGAGTATTGCTTCGTGCATAGTGATCATCTTTGAGAGGTATTTTCTTTCATATAAATACCTTGAGAGAGAGCTAGATCCAACATAAAATTACCAGCAAACCCTTCTGGAAATTTCTGTTCATAAATCAAAACATTGGTGCCATCTGTGGGGAAAGGTAAATTTCCAATCCCACGATTCATGATGGTTAACACCAGAAGCAACCAGTCTCTACCACCACCCTCTGAAATGCCGGGAAGAGAATTACTACCTGGTAATTGATAATCACGTTGTTGACACGCACCAAAATAATTTTACTAAGCTAATTCTGTAGAATAGGATTAACCTAGGTCGACTCAGAGACACTTATCAATATGGTTCTAGCTTCAATTCACTAATAATAGAAAGGGGGATTTTATCAAACAGTTTGTGTGCGTGAGGAAAACTTGCAAAAACGTAAACTAAAATTAAAGAGCAACACAGAAACTAACAGAATTCAAAAGAGGTAATGTAAAACAGAATTTAAAACATCAATCCAATTCACCGCACCAAGCAATTCGAATCATCATTGTTCTCAGAAATTAATCCTATCATGAAAGTTCATTCAATCTCATTAGAAGCAACTCAATCAACTTAACCCCTAAATTGATTGAAACTACAACCCTAACTGAAATATCATCCAATTAATTATGCGATTAATGTTCGAAATTAGGAAATGAATCCATAACCTAATCCGTTTTCAGTCCTAAACGCATTCATAATCATGAAAACAAAATAGCAATTGAAGAAGAAGATGAACATTCAAATAGAATTCGATATACTAAACCAGAATTCAAATTCTCCATGTGTTTGGGTTGGATTCTTGGATTGATTGAGGATTTAGCCTTCAATTATCATCATCAGTGAAAGCCCCATGAAATGGTTGCATGAAAATGGAAGCACAACAAAACGAAAATGAAGAACAAGGAAGAATAGTAGAGAGAAAATGAAGAACTTGGGTTTGATTCTAAAAACTAAAGGAATGAAAAATAAAACTTGTTTATTGAAATGTAAAGAGTGGTGCCCAAGTTTCACTAAAGTCACTAATATATGTAGTGACTGAGTTCTGAAAATAAAATGGGCCACAAACAAGCCCAACAATCTAATTATTTGCTATTTACAACCATGAAAGTCAAATTCGCAGCCCAAAATTACA
>PYAF01001153.1:572309-614291 GCA_007407185.1 Glycine tomentella | reverse complement strand
GACCTTCAACTGGCTTTTCTTCTTCTTTTGGCTTGAATCTCCTCTTTTTGGCCCTGAAAACTCACTTTGGTAATAAAATGAGATATAATAAAATATAAATGACAAACTAACTTATTCTAATCTAATTCCTAATGATTTAATTGAAATATAACCTAAAACTATCCTAAAACTAAGATGTGTTTGCAACACATCAATTACCTCATCAAATTGGACCACTCCATTCCTGTCAAACGCCCCTATTCTACAAGCTGAAATTTATGCTCAACTAGTGGTCAAACTAGGATTCTCCCTTATATTGTTAGTTACAGAGATCCAACTTCTGTCATTTCTTTCTGAAAGGAATTGTTCTATTTGCAACCCCGAGGATGAGTAATGCATATCATCTAAAAAAGGAAATTTTATTTTTTCTTCTTATTTTCTTCTCCTAGAAGTTCTTATTGGGTGGTTCTTGTACTTGTGCAGACAAAGGTGGTTATATGCTTTCAGACAAGGGACCATGGAATGACATTGAAATCATGAAGGTAGTATGATCAAATTCTTTATATTTATGTAATTACAAAATAAAATAATTAAGTGTTTTCTTTGAATGCATTACATGTTTCATAATGGCGAACAAAAATGCAAGAAGAAAACATTATCCGGGATTGAAGACAAAATCATTCAACATGAAACAGCTTGTAAAAAGGTAGCTATATAGTGACATAGTTTGCAATTTTCATTTCTATTATTTATTGATGTTGTTATATACATAGAGATATTACATGTGCTGGTATCTACTCACAACTAAAGTCCAGTTGATAACAGCATTCCCTAAAGCTTATTTTGTTTCAATTTCTGTACTGGACTTGTAAATGAAAACACATAAATCTAATCCTCTATGTAATTACCACTAGCTTTCATGCTATTTACTTTGACTATGCTATGAAAATGTTTAATTTAATTTCCTTCACCCTTATACCTTAGGTACCATCATGACAATATCCAAGGATCGAGAGAAACCATCTCCAATGCTAGACAGCTTGAAGCTGAGGAAGATATTTGCCACTGGTGTTGTGTTAGGAGCTTACAGAGAAGCCTTTATACAGAGAAGCCTTTCTTCTTAGCTCGGGCCTTGCAGTACTTTCATTGGCTGCTGTCTTCTCAAACTTGGATATGGAGATGGATCAGCGAACAAAAAGTTTCTCAGCATTGACAGAATCAGTCCCTTTAGGCCTTGTCATTGTAAGTTTCAAAAACATCATTTGTTAAACTTATTCATATTGTGCATTTCCTTTGACACTCAACATACTATGATAGTAATTTAGATTGTTTATCTTTTCAGGTCAATTTCCCAGAAAATTTCTTGGCAGACCAGCTTACCAACTAGGTTTAAAAGTTTACCTTGTACTAAATCTGAACATTGCTCACTACTAACTCATTATGTGTAGTCTCATATTAGTGAGGCTGAATTTGCATAACTTTTGCTTAAGCTTGCATCTGTGCTTACCTCTATTCTCCTTCTAGCAAATCACAATTTTGTAATTGAATAATAAACCAAAAGATCTTTTTGTTCTAATTTATCATATTTTGATGTTGTATTAATTAGAAGCTTAAGTGGTCAATTAGTTGTAGATTTTCTTTTAAAATAATACTGCTCTTCTTTTGGGTTAAGGTGCAGGCCTTTAGAAGTTTGGAATTCTATGTCTGCTACTATTTCTGGGGAAACTTCAACACCAAATCAAACAAGTGCCTTGAAAGTGATGTCTATAAAGCATTTTACTTAATTGTTGCTATTATTCCATTCTGCATCCGTTGTCTCCAGGTATGCACCTGATTTCAGTAAGCACAACTGTCATTACTTGGATTTTATGAAGGGCAGTTGTTCTCTTTACTTAACCAGGACCTCAATGTATTATGTTTAAACAGATTTATGTATGATTGGTATTAGTGTTAGTACAATTGGCAAGTGTATGGTGGATCCGGATTGTTAAATATCTGTTATAGTGCTGCCAGAACCCTATAATGTGGCATTTTCAATCCCTCCGCCATAGGTAGTCTGTGAAGGGAAGCCCGCTATAGCAGTACCATAGGCTGCACTGGCGTGTTTATTTGGTGGAATTTTAGCTTTCTACCATATTCCGCCATTGCCAACCTTGATAACATGTATGTGTTGCATTTGGTTTAATTTTATGAATTCTGATGTCATTGAAGAATGCTTGGATTTTTTTCTTATGTCTTTATATCAATATGTGTTTTTTTACCTCATTGCTGGTAGTGCTTAGAAGGGGTTGGAGATGATGATGGGCCAAAGATATCAGGGAAAGAAGGGGAAAAAGGTGCAAGTATACAAGAGTCAGAAGAACCAAAAGAAGAATGTGAATCGAAAGATCTTTGCCTTGAAGACGAGGAGAAAATGGAAGACTCTCCAATCTTAGGTCTTCTTAAAGAACAAAAAAGGGCTAAACTTGAAAGCAAGGATGATAAAGGCAATGGAACCAAAGTAGTTCCAAGTGAGGCTCTAATTAAGAAAGCTGTTAGAAAAAGATCTTCGTACATCAAGGCTAATGCAGAGTATGCTACTAAGTTTTTCAATTATTTATTGTTCTGATCTTTCTTTATGAAAATGCACTACATGTCCTTTCCTTTGGTACATTTATTCACATTAAATGATTGTTTGGCTATAAATCTCATGGTATGACATGGGGTACTTTTTTCCACTTGTTAATTTCAGGAAAATCACTATGCCTAAAAACAAACGAGAAGGGCAACTAATTAAGGAGTTGGAGGAAATACTGTCTAGAGAAGGGTTGTCTTCAAATCCATCTGAAAAGGGTGAGATCATGTTTATTACTATTCCCTCATCCCTGGATATTAACTGCAATATTTCATCCTGATTGAATAAAATATGTATCCCTTTGTCTTGGCTTGGAGCTGTTGTTATCAGCTATCCCAATTATCTTAACCTTAGCTACTTTTACCTTGGTATTCTTTGTTTAGTTCTGATAAATGTTGAGATGTGAGAAACTAAATTTGATTACTTGTGTTGTGAGTACATGTAAGCGTTATTAAATTGTCCCATAATTTGTTATAGACTTGTTGCTTGCATTATTAACCCATGGTCAATTGATCCAGTAACAAAGGTCAAGTGCTAGTTAGGACTAACTCCAAATCGAGAATGATATGTTGCTTTATGTTGACTTCTTAAACATGTGTTACATGAAAGGACAAAAAAAACACGCCTTCTGTAAATAATAAACACAATCTGATCTGGAGTCATGCCTTCTGAAAAAAAATATCTGCAACATTGCTTCTGTAATTTTTTCCTTGACTATATTAAGGTCATTTAAATAAATTTTACAGGCTTATGAGAGTCTTACTGATGGCTTGGGAAAATCTGCTGCGGTGTTAGTGCAGAACCCCTTGAAAAAGTTCCAGCGAGGTACCATTTTGCAGGACCTGCCTTGGCTTCCGAAATTTCGAGCAATTCCTGCTCCTTGATATTTTGCATTCAATTTAAGTTACTTGAATTTGTCTGTTATTGTATAGGTTCATTTGGCAAAAGAATTTAATAATGGGCCACTTATTTGGGATGACATATGGGACAGGTTATGGAAAGGATAAATATTGTTACAACTATGTAAAAATTAATTGTGTATTATTGTATTTTGACAATTCGACATACATTTAATGAAATAACACTTCAAAATATGTTTGTTGTTGGCCATTTTACTTGTATTTGTGTTTAATGTAAAAATTAAGATTATTGAATATAATTTGTAATCAATAAATTAAATTTATAGTAATAATTTATTAAATAACCGAATAATAATTGTTCGAAAGACCGTCTTCTTATGTAACATAGGTTGTTCTAAAAAACCGTCTTTGTTTATCATTTTCAAAGACGGTTGTTTTTTACAACCGTCTTCGTATATGACTTTCAAAGACGGTTAATACGTAAAACCGTCTTCGTATCTTACTTTCAAAGACGGTTATAACATAAAACCGTCTTCGTATATGTCTTTCAAAGACGGTTATTACGTAAAATCGTCTTCGTATCCTGCTTTCAAAGACGGTTATAACACAAAATTGTCTTCGTATATGATTTTCAAAGACGGTTATAACACAAAACCGTCTTCGTATATGATTTTCAAAGACGGTTATAACATAAAACCGTCTTCGTATATGACTTTCAAAGACGGTTGTAACTCAAAACCGTCTTTGTATATGATTTTCAAAGACGGTTATAACATAAAAACGTCTTCGTATATGATTTTCAAAGACGGTTATATGATAAAACCGTCTTTAAAACTTTGTGAACAAACAAATGGGGAATATTCAAAGACGGTTGTAGACAAAACCGTCTTCGTATTTAAGTTTCAAAGACGATTGTTAAAAAAAACCGTCTTTGATTGTCATTTTCAAAGACGGTTGTTCTTAACAACCGTCTTCGTATCCCACATTCAAAGACGGTTATATTATGAAACCGTCGTTGAAAATGACAATCAAAGACGGTTGGTCGGAGCAACCGTCTTTGTATGTCACTTTTAAAGACGGTTCTCATAAAAAACCGTCTTTGAAACTATTTTCGAAAAAAAGCACCACATATGAAGACGGTTGTTGCCAATAACCGTCTTCATTTCATACTTACTAAGACGGTTGTCAGATACAATCGTCGTTGTATGTATTTTAATTTTTTTTTTAAATGTTTAATTTCTAACGAAGATGGTTGTTCAAAATAACCGTCGTATAAACTAGTAAACAAAGACGGTTCAATAACTGTCGTTGAAAATTATAATGTTCAACGACGCAAGATACGAAGACGGTTCATGAACCGTCGTTGAAATACTAAAACAACCGTCGTTAAAGACCTGCTGTGTAGTAGTGTACATTCAGTTCTTATAATCAAACTAGATTAGAGTTCAACTAAATCAAATTTGTTCTTTTACAAGCTGTTCATGTGATTATCCTTATCCACCCTAGATAAAGAATTAGAGTTCTAACACCCTATTAGAAATCAAATCACAAAGAACCTGAGAACTCTACTCAGTTCTTTACCCCTACAGAACACTACTCTAGAAAGCTTGAAAGAAAACTATTTTGATCTTACCCTTACACAAATTTAGACAAAACAATTAACTAGAATAGTTTAAGAGAGACACAACCTGTGATCCTTAGTGAATGAATTGAATGAATGAATGTTACCAATCAATTCCTAGGTTGCATGAATGTTGATGAATAGAAAATCAACTCTTTTTAACTTCTTTCAAGGATCTTGTCTTAACACATCATCATCAATGAAGCATGTAAATTTTTTATCTCAAACAATAATTGTATTACTCAGAATATCTGTTTCTTGGACCTTTGAAAGCATAGAAAGTGTTGGGTAATTCGTAAACTCAAAATGTAAGTTGTATCTCAAAGCATAGATCCAAAAACTTTAAATAGAAAACGGATTTAATAGAATGTAATCGATTAATACGTTATGTAATCAATTATTTTATGATATGTAATCGATTAATATAACAAGTAATCGATTAAAATGTATTTGAGACAATCTGGAAAATTTTCATGAACAATGTAACTGATTAATACGTGATGTAATCGATTAAAGCATATAGTCTCAATTATGAAATAAGCCTTGGTAATCAATTACAGATAAGTGGTAATCGATTAAGGCAGTCATGCATATTCTTAAATGAACTTGTGTAATCGATTACAATAGAGTGGTAATCGATTAAGACAATCATGCATATTCTTGAATGAACTTGTGTAATCGATTACAGTAGAGTGGTAATCGATTAAAAGAAACATACATGTTTTGCATTTTGTGCTATGTAATCGATTACAATTTGTTGGTAATCGGTTAAAGTATTCTTCATGGCTTCTTCAGAGATAAACAGAGACTGTTAATCGATTATCTCATTGTGTAATCGATTAAAACAGTGCAAAATGGATTTTTCAAAAACTAAGTCATGGAATGTTTCTTTTCAAATGCAAACATGAAAACCTTATGTTCTTTTCTTAAAACATATATGCATGAATATTTTTATGTTTTGTGCTATGCAAGGATCACAAGGTAAGCCTCTTAAACTAATTTACAAATTACAAATGTTTTCAATTGAATGGCATGTAAAAAACTAAAATCTTTAAGTGAAAGGACTTTATCCATGATCTTCTCTTCAGCTCCCCCTGTATCCAACATCTTGAGCTAAAGAACTTTTGCTTGTTGCTTACATCACAATTCCTCTTCAACAATTAATTTATTAAGTTTCTCGCATGTGGATGAGTATGTTGCCATGGATTCCTCATCATGGTACTCATGTAGATGTTCATGTTATGTCCGACAATATTCAATTTCAATATGAAATTGAAATCTTATTTTACGTCTCCAAACATCTATCTTTGAAGTGTAGTTTTTGAGGTTTAATAGAATGCTATGATTCATGGAATTGTTCTAGCCCTGCTCCACAATCTAGGTTAGTTCTGGATGCAAGAGTCATATGTTCTTAAAACAGACAAGCCTCCTAGGAAGTCTAGATTCCAACACATTCAATTTGATATGGATATGGGAGTGGTCAAACTTTGTGGACAAAGCGTTTTGTGAACCATAAATTGGTAAACAACGTAATCTAGTCATGACTAGCAAGTGTTCGATCCATTTTTTCTTCAACATGTCAGGCTTTCCTTTCCTTCTGGCCTAGGTGTACTTGTAACCTCCATAAAAAGATCATCGAGGTTATAGTCATAAATTGCATGTCGGAACCCGTGGATGAGCTAGCTTAGGTTATCATGAATACCAAGCTTGTCGTCTTGGAAAAAAACATCGTTGAAAGCTCCAAACATGCAATATGGAAGAGTAGATAAAGTTGAAAAGTGGTGGAGGATGTCCCAAGAGTCCTTCCTTTTAACTCTTTAGGGTTGCCGTAGAATCTGAACAATCGCCATATTGGGTCACTAGTCTTGTGCACTTCCATGTTGATAAAAAAATTGAGAAATTTTTGAGATGGTCCTAGAGCTTTTTCCTTCTGTATGTATCGTGAATTTCATAGGTATTGTGAATTTAAGGTTCTTCCATTATTGCTCAAGTCTGGCCTAAGGTTAGGACTCCATAGTCTTGTACCATCATCATGTCCCGTTGTTAACAATCTTCCACAGTAATCATCTGTGTTGCCCATGAATCCACATAGGTAGCAAGCTATTCTGAGATGCTTATACTTTAAAAGGAGCTCTATTGGTTCACCACTTTTCCATTTAACTATCCTTGATCCCTATAAGGGCTTACGTACATTAATTAAAACTCTAACCCTCAAGTATTGCATGTTGAACAGGGGGACTGTGGTGGGGGATTCACCTTGTTTAATGACTCTAAGGATAAACAGGTGTTTGTCAAAACTCTAGAGTCCACCGTTGAGAACCTTATGAAAGTCGACAAGATGGAAAAACTTGAATAGGAATAAGCCATTCCCTAGCTCAGAGATATAAACGTGTTTCATGAGCTTCCAAATGAGAGGTAGACGCTCATGATATGAACTCAAATGGAATGGTTATTTAAAAATCTATCGACAAAGCTTAAGGAGAAACCCACATTTTCTTATTCATTTGAGTCATCTAGTATCTCGACCTCAAGGTTTCCGCCATCTTAGTCCAGGCTATTTAAATTGGATATTGTTGGGAAATCGAGGGGGGTAATATCGGGGAAATTTACACATAAGTAACCATATAAGTGAATTGGACACCACACTTTAACCCAAAACCTTAAGGCTCAAGTTTATGGGTCTTCTCCTCACTTATATGGTGTTCAACTTGTCTATTTCTATCCGATGTGGGACTTTAACTCATACTTGTACTCCAACAATCTCCCCCTCAAGTGTGAGTCTCTTCCACATGGTAACCTCCCCCTCGAGCGGAAGTCATAACTCACTAGTAGTGGCCCTTAGAGCTTATGCTCTAGTAAACTTGTACCGCCGCAACACTTGCGGGACTCGCTGCCTGGCCTCCATGCATGGACTCACCCGCTAGGAAGACTTTCGATACAACGAATCTCCAAGTCCATGGATCCACAAGCGCCTTCTTACTTGTCTGAGTCGGTCACCAAGTCGAACCATCGGCTTTGATACCACTTGTTGGGAAATCGAGGGGGTAATATCGAGGAGATTTACACATGAGTAACCATATAAGTGAATTGGACACCACACTTTAACCCAAAACCTTAAGGCTCAAGTTTATAGGTCTTCTCCTTTCTTATATGGTGTTCAACTTGTCTATTTCTATCTGATGTGGGACTTTAACTCACATTTGTACTCTAACAGATATTCCATAGATAGGGTTGAAAGGATATGAAGGCAAGGAAATGTTAGGTAGAGGGAAGATCAAGAAGGAGACATGTATTTAACAACTATCAAAACAAAGGGAAACTAGAATACACTTCTCATAGGGAGAGAAATCACATTATGTGGGAGGTGATTATATATGTGTGTGTGTATCCTTCTTTTTATTAAACATATATTACCTAATAATAAATAATATTGACTGTGATAGTGGTTGTGATTAACAATTGTAAACCTGTTAATGGTCTTGTTTCTTTGTTTGAAACAACCATGGTGGTTCGTATGAATTGATCTCTCCTTTGCAATCTGCCATGGTGGTGATAATGGCTTATTTTTCTTAAATCATGATAAAAATTTTAGGTTCTTCTCATTTCGGTTCCTTGTTATTGAATTTGTTGTTAGTCATTTTGTCTGCACAATTTGGTTGTTAAGTGCTTATTTAGAATTATCCCTTGGGTTAAAGTCCCTTTGGTATTGAACTTCGTTACTTTTATTTCTTTGTTTAATATTCAATATTTGTTTTCACTAATTTTAATTCTTTCTCAAAGCCACACATATATTTATTAATTTTACTAATTTTAAAATCTAGCACCCTTTTTGGATTTACCCAACTCATTATAATCTCAAAAATTAAATATTTTGTTAATATATGGTACTATATACACTGTAATTGTAAATTTTGTTCTTTGCCTTATTTGATTACCATAGAATGAACCACCACAAAACACAATGAGCAAGCCATCATTCTATTTTTTAAGTAAATAAAACATTTTTTATTGCAATAAGTTTCTTTCAATTTGCAGAATGACAATAGAGTGCATGTATATATCAAGCCACTTTGATTCTTATTTTATTAACACTTCACTAACAACTTTTAATGTACTGATGAAATGATGCATACTTTTTTTTATCGGTAAAAAGAATTTATTCTAGATAGGGGTGCCATCAAACATTGTACAAAGATTCCCTATGCTTGTAAAAGATCCTAATGGTTACATCTTATTTATGCCAACATATGTGGATAAATAAAAGATAACCATGATACCAGAAAAGGAAGCCTCCAACATACTTTAAAGACATCCCAAAATAAAACTCCACCCAATAAAGCCTTAATAAATATAGATGTATACTACCAACCACGTGGATCAATTAATGTAGAGTTTTGAATATGCAGTTGTATTAAATACTTGGAGGAAGAGCTTTGCCACCAATAATAATCCTATCGAACTCAAACAAGATTACCCCTCCCCCACGACATAATCGAAAAGCCTTGCCCCACTAAAACCAGTCCTTGTAACCACTATTACCCACCACTCCACTACAAGAAAAAACACTATTTGCAGTGACATTTATTGTTGGATATCTAAAATATCATTGCAAAAATAAATTTTGGTAGCGACAAAATTTTCGTTGTGGGTGGTTGCCTAAAAGCCCATTGCTAAAAGTTTCTCAGAAACATTTAATGTCACTGTCATTATTTATGTTTTAACAACGATAGTTATTGCTATCATTTCCACACAATTGTTGCTGCCATAAGTAATTTGTAGCATACATTGAAGTTATTGTGTATTTTACATGTCTTAACAACTATTGTCACTACCAAAAAAATTATTTCTCATCAACTAAAATGAAAAATCTTCAACGAGAAACAAAGTGCAAGTTTATTGAATAAGAAAGAAAAATATGAAGCATATGTTTGATACTGAAATAAAGTGATATGACTTAATTGAAATAGGGAAAATAACAATTGAAAGGGGGGAGGAGCATTGGTTTGGTGGTAGGATTATTCAACGTTTAGTTTAAAAAAGAAAATTGAACTGAATTGAATTAAACTAAAAAATAATTTTGAAGAACAAAATTGAATCATTTCCCACTATAAGAAGACGATGGTGAGTTGGTAAATATTTCCTTAGTAGGCGCCACATGAAATGCTTTACCTTTGATGGTACCTTGAGTTGCCACAACAAAATCAAGTCACTGGGAACTTTGTAATCTTCATTATTGATCACATTCTTCATCAAGTGTTTGTAACATGACCTTAATGTGTGTTCTCTGTTATTGCTGAATTTTCAAGATAAAACATCAACAAGAATGTGCTAAAAATGGGATTTCTTGGTAATCATCATTGTTTAGGATTTGAGTAAGTATGTCATTTCTTCAAACTCCAACAGAATGGTTGATAGGAGTGCTGACTGTAAGATGCTCTAAAGCTTGAAGCATGGATGCCTTGCCAAATGAAGCTTAGATTGTGCCCCAACTTGGCATCCAAGAACCCAACATTGGGGAAATATTTTGATTTGAAATTTTTTGTAACCATAGCATCTTCGTTGGTGGAGAATTTCCACTCTTGCTTCCCTCGCATGACAAGATTGAAAACATAAAGATTCTTGAAGCCCATTCCCCCATGTTCTTTCCTCATAGCCATTCTATCCTAATTCAACCAGTTGACTCCTCTTGAAGAACCATGTTTAGAACCCCAATAGAAACTATTCATCATTTTTTGTATTTGATCCTCCAAAGAAGTTGGCAAAAGATATACGTTCATGCAATATAAATGGATTTCCTAAGCACATGATTTACATGAACTTCCTTACTAGCTTTGGAAAAATGTTTTCCTAACCAGTGATTGATTCTACTCCAAATTCTATCCTTCAAGTAACCAAAGATTTTTTTTTTTTTTGCTTCTACCAATGATAGATGGTAGCCCTAGGTATCTTCCTCTTCCAATGTGATGTGGCCAACAAACCACTGTGTAATGACTAATAGAAGTTTGTAGTTCTAACTTAATAAATAACAGAAAAATCACTTCTCCTTCAAGAGTCCTATAAACATTTTAAACCTTCCAAAGGCAAAATGGACCAATCTTTTAGAGAGAAATCCAAACCACCTACATTTGTGCCTTTGTAACTTAGCCATAAGAAATACCAATTCATATTATCAACTATTAAAACCTATGCCACTACAAGAAATTGCAAAAAAAAGGGATGGCCAAATGTTGTCGCTAACAGCAAATAGGGTGACATTAATTATAATTAAGTATTGGCTAAGCAATGCCAATAGCCAAACACTAATAAGGTCAATGCTAACTTTTTTATGTTGGTCTGTATAGCTCATTGCTTAGTTGAGACGGTTAAGTCATTGCATAGGCCAATGGTAAAAGCAATGATCAAAACAAGAATAAAAATTATCATGACAACTGTGTTTCTTCAATAGGTTGAAACCCAAAAATCCAACAAAGTCACCTGCAAGCTGCTAGCAACCATTGCCACCTCTAACAAGAAAAGAGAGAACACTAGAAAAAAGAATCAAAGCTGCCACCACAATTATGAGTCATCATCACCACCACCAAGAGAGAGAGGGAGGAAGATAAATCAGAGAAAGGGAAAAAGTGAAAGATATAATAACCATGATTTGTAAAAAAAAAAAAAAAAACTCAAGCCAGTAGCGTGGGAAGTGGCGCTGATAGCGTGAGAGGGCAGCAGAAGGCCATTTTTCACTAGAATCTGGTGCCAGGAGCGCCAGATGCACTGGAAGATGGCACCGGTAGCGCGGGAGGCACGACAGAGGCCAATTTTCTTTGTAATCTGATGCCGATAGCGCCAGGACTCAGGCTGGGGGTCTATAAAAGCTCATTTTCTCGTTTTGGCCGGTAAAAACTCACTTTTCTTCTTCCTCCCTGTGCTTTCTGCCATTAACGACCAGAGAAGCTTCATATCTTCTCCATTCTTCATCAAAACACTTCCCAGTAAACTAGAAAGTTAATTAGAACCCCTCTATGAGCTAGATTCCAGCTTCAATCCTTAGAGAAAACCATAAAACGGAGAAATCCCGTTCTCTAGAGAACTTTGTAAAACTGAGTTTTGGAGGAGAAAGAAGGCGATTCAAGGACGCCAAAGCTTGGAGAAGAGATCCTCCAGCCCTCCTCGACTGTTTAGAGGTAAGAAATTCAAGTTTTACCGATTGATTTGTGAAATGATTTTTGGGATGAATAGTAACCCAATTGTGTTAGGGCTGGAATCAGGCTTGGACTTTTTAGAAAAGTATGCTCAGGAGGTTGTTCTGATGATTGAACTTTGAAACATGATTTGTGATGAAGTTTTGTTTTGACTCTGAGATATGTATGAGTAGGAAGAATGTTGAGTAAATGAAAGGTATTATGATAAATATGAGCCTAAGTGCTTTTACAAAAGTTGTTCAGGAGACTAAAATGGTGGAAATGTGTTGAAATAACTGTTTCAGTCAAGTTGAATAATTGTTGAAATATGATCTGGAAGATCATTGAATTGAGCTTATGCAGAGTCTAGGGGGACTCTAAGATCTTGGTTGGACCAAGATAGATCCTATTGAGGGTCTGTGAATCGCCTATAAGGTGGTTAGCTTTGATAACCCTAAGGTAGAGAACAAAGAGGTTTTAATGGAAAGGAATAGTGTTTCCTTTCATTATAACGATTGAGGACCATTATTGATTGATTGTTTGTATGCCTTGTGTAGGGCGTGATAGTGATATTGCTGGTGGTTGTGACCACGAGCCGGGAGAGTCGGTGTAGCGCTGAGAGCAAGTAAACTCTTTGTTCTTGGGAGTTTTTCCCTGTTTGTGTTCCACCATACTCCATAGGGAGTGATGGTTATTGTATGAATTGATGCATGTATATTGAAATTGTGTGTTACTATTTTGATTGAAATCATGTACTTGATATACATGGATTGAGACTATGTGTGTTGATTGATGAGATTTCTCTGGCCAGTAGAATTAAACTTAATAGTCTATATATATAAGTCCTGATGTGAGATGTGCCCACATAGATGGATGAAGCATCCTCAGGCAAAGAAAGAAAGTCCTGATGTGAGATGTGCCCATATAGATGGATGAAGCCTCCTCAGGCATGAATAGTAAGTCCTGATGTGTGCCATATAAATGGATGAAGCCTTCTCAGGCATTGATATATATATATATATATATGTATGTATATATGCTATGTACATGTGGTAATATGACTTGATAGCTGTGATGGCTAGTTTGTAATGCCAATTTTGATATTATGTGCATGGAAGTGAACCAGGGGGAGGAAAGACCTCCAAGGACCCTGAGTTTACTGAGATTGTTATCTCAACCCTGTGGGGGATTATGTTTTGTAGGTGATACTCAGGGAGTGGCTGATAGATCCCAGGGCAAGAGGCCCGAGCAGGGATAGATTCTATGAGAAACTTAGGCATAGTGTTGGAGAGCATGTTGGCTCTATTTTTGTTTTATGCCTGTGTTTTGTAACTGATGAGGGATATGTACAGTTTTGAGAAATATACTTTGTATATTATGAGAATTCACCATATATGTATAGTTTTAATTATTTTTTTGCGATGGTTTGTCACTAATAATTAAAAATATTTTTTTAGAAATTGTCAATGTATTTTTTTATGGTGTCATGGTTGTCGAAAATCGCCCTCCGCTTTTTGGTCAATTTCTCGTAATGCCATCTAATACCCTAAACAATTTTCTTAGATAATTGTTGTCACTCATAAAATTCACCAATTAATGCAGCCAAAGGTTTACACTACTAGAAAAATAGCATTCAACATCGGTTATTTTTGACATTTGACATCAGTTTTGAACCAATGTTGAATCATGTGACGTTGAAAGTCTGGAAGTTAACATCAGTTTTCAAAACCGATGTTAACAAAATTATATAACATCGGTTTTTACTGAAAACCGATGTCGATATGTAACAAATAAAAACGTAAAAATGTACAAGATTACACTACAACATCGGTTTTCATAAGAAAACTAATGTTGTTTTTTTTAATTTTGTTTAATATTTGTTCTGTTTTTTTTTAATTAGTGCAGTTCTTCAACCTGTAAATGAAAATCCAGACCCATACCATGCAACTAGCCAATTTCATAATACAATTCAATAAAATAAAATTTCAATAAAATAAAATTTGAATAACAAATAAAAATCAATAGTGTCAATGTACATAAAATTGATTTACTAACCTAATGTTTATACAATTGTTTAAAAATCCCTTAACCACCTAACCTAATATTTCATCTCTAACTCTAAGATAAAATTTATCCCATTCAACCCTAACAGCCTTCAATGTCTGGGCTTCGAGTGGTCTTTCATCAGTGAAATACTGCATGACATAATAAAACATAAATTAAAAAGTATAAAACAAAAACAAGTCAAAAAAATCAAAATAGTTTTAAATTAGACAATTACCATTTCCCAATTGTCCTTAAAGCCTCCTTGGAATATCGTCCACATCCAATGCATGACATAATAGCCATACTTAGTGCTTCCTCTTTGCTTATTACACTAAATTCAATAACATGGTCAAAGTTAAACGAAAAATTAGTGTAAATAGTAATAAATATTATTTTCAATACATGAACCATGATTTATTAAAAAACTTACTTTAAACGCAATCTATTTAGTAGTAGCCTTTGATTTATTTCCTTCAGTACCATGGACTGCCTTCAAAGCACTGCTTAAGATAAAAATGCATGCATATTGTACAATTAACATATTCATGTGTTAGAAATAATAACATAAATGTGTTACAAAATTAGAACCTACCTGTTAATAATTGCTTTGAGTTAGTTATTAGGCTTGTTGTGCAATGAACAGAACCACACGACAACATTGGCCTTAGGACATATGACGACTAGTTTCCAATGTGAACTGCGTTGGAGAAAAATAAGTTATTATACTGCATACATTAATTAAATTGTTTTGTACATTTGTACTTACCCATTCAAGTACGCTGCAAGGTAGACATCTTTATGTGAACTCTGCATCCATTGCTTAAGATAGTCCTCGGATTCAAATTGAGATTGCCCAGATCTCTGTATGGACTGTGGCTCGATGAATCCATACACATCGGGATGATCCGATTGTAGACATACCTCATTCATATGCCTATTGTTTATAAATAAAGTCAATTATGCATGAACATAAAAGAATTAGTTATGTAACGTTAGATACTGGATTGTGACTTACAAAATCCACATTTGTATAACAGAGATGCTCAGACATTGACCACCATGGATGATCTAAGAAATATCCTCCTGCTTGATGTACAATGGAAATTCATCATTATGTACCTCGAACATCTGCGGGTCCTATGACACCTACAGAGGTGTGAAGAAGAGATCCGTGATGGTCAATGCGATCTGGTACAAGGGATCCTCAACATGTTCCGGCTTATTTACAGGTTTCGCCGGCCCTTGAGGTCCATTTTTATCCTACACAGTTAACAAACATAAGTCAACGACCGTCTTAACTTAATATGAGTCAATGAATGTTAAATGACAAGAAAGAAGGCAGAAATAAATACCTTATTAAAAATAGGTTGTACAAGATGTGTCGGCCAAACAAGGAAGGTGTTAAGGGCCTGTCCAACGAACTGAAACTCGTCAGTGGGTACAAGGAGAGCATCAGCAACTCGAACTTCCTTAACACCTACCTTGACCTCATCATTGGCCAGATGGATGCTGTGCACTGTTGTCAACCCCTCATAAAGTCTTCAGATAGCAACCAAGCGGGGAGGATTGTCATCGACATACAACCCACGCCTGTTAGATGCACTAGTGTCTGGGTCATTATCGGAGGGATCGACACAGCTTTCCTTGGTGCTGACACGGGCACCAAGGGGACATGTCTGGACATCTAGAGGCGGCATGGATCCCTAAGACTGCATCTAGGACTGTAGCTGGTTGAAGGACATCATCAGCTGCTGGGTAACCCTTTTAGTGATCGACTGCTCCAGCTCTTCCCTGATGTTTTCTTTCAGTTAAGACAAGTCTTTAGGTGCCATTGATGCCTTGGACTTGCGAGAGGATGATGGGGTCGGTCCTAAGTACTGTGTGATGGTCACATCGGCTCCATCAGCATGGACACGGTCGGGGTGCTCTGGTCGTCCAATGGCAGCAGTCAGGACATCCTGACGTCCACTGGCGACAAAGCTACCCTCTATGAATTGCTCATCAAGGGAATCCTAAAATGAAAATAAGTAGAACATTAGTTTTGTAATTTGTGAGCCAAAATTTCATTAAAGGTGTATCAGTTTGTTGTTTGACTTACAATCCTCTCCGCAATCTCACGTGCCACCTTAGAAGTCATTTGCCCGCTTTTTTTGGTGCGAGCCAGCTTCCACTTCATGTGTCGTCGCACAGGGGACGGAGGATGAATGATGGTTTCCGTGCTGTCATCACGAGTTGCTTCCTCCAATTGCTTCTTCTATTTTTCCTCCATCAATCTTTTCTCTAGCAACTCGTAACCCCCCCGACACAACACGTGAGGAGCAGTGTTAAGATTCTGGATAGCCTGGGCCTTCTTTCTAACATCCTATAACAATGAAACACATAGGGTTAAAAATAAATAACCTGTTTGACTGCATAATTGTGAAATTGTAAAAAAATGTTAAACAACTAACCTCCTAAGAAGCGGCTCGCCGACTCTGACAGAATTGGGTCCACTGTTCCTTACTAATGTCGTATTTATTGATATCGTACCCTTGTTTGGTGTAGAAGGAGTACTTGTTGATATCGTACCCTTGCCAACTTCTAACATTTCTTTTTGGCCCATCTGCTAACTTCCTCATTGTTTCAAATGCAAATTCATCACTAAATATTGTATATTTAAACCAATTTAGGAAAGTCTTGTTATGCTCTTTCAACAGCCTATTCTTCGTCATTCTTGAATTACATTCCTTGAGTAATGTTTGGTGACAAACCATGTAATGTAGGACTTCATTACTGTTATTGAGGACATACAAATAAACTTGTTGCAATTCCTGTAAAGCAAGTGTTATAACATGCAGACCTCGTGTACCCTTTCCTCCCACTCTCTCGTCATGTCGCGACTCGGGAAGACCAATAGGTTTTGCTTTTTAAGGTACTCTGAACAAAATTCTACAGCTTCTTCGGCAATGTACCTTTCAACTATGGATGCTTCAGGACGGTGTAGGTTTTTTGTATACCCTTTCAAGATCTTCATGTATCCCTCGATTGGGTACATCCACCGTAAATAAACGGGATCACACAGTTTAATTTCCCTCACCAAATGAACAAGTAAGTGAATCATTATGTCAAAAAATGAAGGAGGAAAATACATCTCCAACTGACACAAGATAATTGTTGCCTATTCTTCCAGGTCATCTAACTTTAAAGGTTTCACGACTTTCGTACAAATGGCATTGAAGAAAAACCACAAGCGAGTGATAGCATGCCTCACGTTGTTAGGAAAAATGTCTCGAATTGCCATGGCTAATAGTTGTTGCATCAACACGTGGCAATCATGAGACTTTAAGCCAACTAGTTTTAGATCTTTCATCTGTACAAGGCTCTTAATATTTGAAGAGTATCCCTGTGGCACTTTCACTCGGTGCAGACATTGACAAAAACTTATCTTCTCCTTTCTTGACAAAGTGTGACATGCTGGAGGCAAGTAAATTTTCTTACCATCAGACCTAGGATGTAACTGTTCACGTATAGCCATCTCACCAAGATCTTGACGAGTGTTCAAACCATCCTTTGTCTTGCCTTGAATGTTAAGCAACGTGTCGATGACACTATCACACACATTTTTCTCCACATGCATAACATCGATACAATGTCTAACATCTAGATCAGACCAGTATGGAAGATCAAACAATATTGACCTCTTCTTCTATATGCAAGTATTACCTTTGATCTTCTTTTGGGTCTTTCCAAATACAATATGGATGTCCTCAACCCGCTCAAGAACTTGGTCATTGGTTAACGAAATTGGTGCAGTTTCATGCTCTTGACTTCCGTTGAATGCTTTTTTCAATCAGCGATAAGGGTGATAAGGTTTAAGAAAACGTCGATGGCGAGTGTAAATTGTTTTTCTTCCGTTTTTAAGTTGCAAGTAACTTGTGCCTTGCTCACAGATAGGGCATACGATGGCCCGTAACACTATATCCACTCAAATTGTCGTACGCAGGAAAATCATTAATGATACAAAATAGCATTGCACACAACTTGAATGTCTCCTTACGATACCCATCAAACACGGTAACTCCCTCGTCCCACAAATTTGTCAAGTCTTCAATCAAGGGACTCAGATAAACATCAATGTCATTTCCTGCCTGTCTTGGGCCCGATATCATCATACATAACATCATGTATTTTCGCTTCATGCACAACCAAGGTGGCAGGTTGTAAATGACCAGTAAAATTGGTCATGAATTGTGTTGAGTACTTAAACTGCCGTACGAATTCATTCCATCACTAGCAAGTGCAAGCCTAAGATTTTTCTGGTCTTCCCCAAATTCCGGATACAAACGGTCAAACTTCTTCCACTGGGAGGAATCTATCGGATGGTTCTCTCATCTGCATGCCATGTAAGGTCTTTTGCGTCATCTTCATTAGCAAACAGACGCTTAAACCTTGGAATGATCAGAAGATACCACAACACCTCCGTGGGGGGGCCTTTCTTTGTGCTTTCATCAATGCTACAGTCGTCATCGGACTTCAGTTTGTACCATGATACCCCACACGTGGGGCATTTGTGCATTTCTTGAAATTCATTTCTATACAATATGCAATCATTAGGACATGCATGAATTTTTTGATACTCCATACCCATTGGACAGAGAATCTTCTTAGCCTGATAGTAACTTCTTGGCGACGTGTTCTCATCTGGAAGCATGTCCTGAACTACCTCAAGCAGTGAACTGAAGCTTTTGTCACTCCACCCATATTTGGCCTTGACATTAACCAGATTTAACACCGTCTAACAATAGTGACAATGAGTCTCTGAACCCCGGATACAATGGCTTCTTCGAATCACTTTCCAATGTATCATACATAGGGGCATGTGCTTGCTGAAAAGACTCATGTCCCAGATCACGAATCATATCCTCTAATCAATCTCTAATGTCAACATCAGTCGGTTCAGTTTGCGAGACCCGCTGTGTGTCTGTCAATTCACCATGCCATATCCATGTGGTATATGTCTTCTTAATCCCATCGCACAAAAGATGCTCCCTTATGTCGTCAAGCGTTTGTCGTCTCCCATTCAAACAATTGATACAGGGACAAAAATATTTCCCATCCCCATTCGGTCGACTTTTTTCGGAGGCAAATTGCAAGAACTGTTCAACGCCTTCCTCGTACTCAACCGTGATTCGACTTGCATTCATCCAACTTTGATCCATCTAATTAATAACTCTATGATACTCACAAAGTTATTCCATGCATGAAAACGTCACTTTTTACATTGAAGGTGTGGCACTATCCTATTCAGGAAGACATATTTTTATAGTATATTCATATGTATAGGTCAAGTTTCTTATCTTAAATTTGACAAAATTTCAGCATTTCGCTTTGGTCTCCAAGTATACGACATGAAAGCGGTGACATGAGTTGCACCACAATCAAGTATACACCCGGAGAACATAATGAAATGCATTATACCGAAATTTCATCATATTTAAGAAAAGAATCACAACCTATACATATGAATATACTATAAAAATATGTCTTCCCAAACTGTCCAAGAGGACAATTCAAGAATCAATACAATGATTAATCCAAACTGTCCCGAAGAATCACTGTAATGAAACTCAAACGGGAAACTAAGGTTCACTCATAATGAACATTGATTGTATATGTAAAGCACTAGTAATTAATAACATAAAACAAGTTACAAAAGCACCAAATACAAAGTCAATGTTGCTAACCTTGTGGGAGCCACCGGACAGAGATAAGCGAGAGAACCACCTCCGAGAATGACACCAACAGTGGAAGCACCATGAGAGTGAGCTAAGTTAGGTCCATATAAGCTTAAAAATAGAAAAATATGCAGATCAGCTTCAAATAATACACTAATTAATTTGTCAAACATAAACAAAAACAAAATTATTGACCCATACCAAAACCACAAACAAAAACCAGTTGACAAGCAAGGCATTAACAACGGCACAGGTCAGCTAGATACACTCATAGAAACTGGATCAGGATATAAAAAGAATAGAATATCGAGAAAAAAAATCTTGTGTTGTATAAAGGAAATACACAACTTGTGTTGCATTTTCATGCTATGCCTTATCTATATGTTACATTTGACTATTGTATGTGTGAAAGAGTGGTATAATGGTTTGCTAATTCAACACAATAGTGCATATAGGTGAAGGACCACAAAATTTAACACAAAAAAATACATGTTATGATGTGGAAGTGTTCACTTGAGAATATATGAGAAGAAACTTCATTTATGTTTAGTATGAATTCCTTATCTAGACTATGGATCAACTTAAGAACTATTTTTATAGGAACATTTAATGCAACAAAAAAAATATATTATATATATATCCTCCCTACATAGTGAACTAAGCATGTGAGGCTAAGAAATTTCTCACATGCATTGGAATGATACATGTCAACCTTCACAACATGTAAGAATTACCAATAAAAGGGAATTTGCTTGGTGATGATATAAAGTAAAAAAAGCTAATTAAATACAGAATAAGGGAAGTTAATGGGCAAAATCCAAAACTTTTGTTTCCTCAAGGGAATAGCTAGTCAATACCCAACTTATCCACTTCTGACTTTCCAATTTCAGTCAAAAAACCAACAACTAGTATGCATATTACCACATTATTTACCAATTTTCTCTTAACCTACATCATATGTACTATATGCTTCCTTTTAAACAAATGCCCTCATAGTTCATGTTTGTCAACTTGTTATTCTAGCTAAGGGCTAAAAATAAGCCAAATATTTTCAGTTCATGCATGTAACCAAAACATAACAGGAGACAAAATCAACTGAATCAATTCACTTCATTGGAATGTCCACAACAAGAGACTAATGCCTAATATTGTTGACCAGAGGACCATAAATATGACAGCAACTCACTCCAAGGGAAATCATGTCCACAACAACCTTACAGACACTTAAAACATTTCGAAAACATGTAAAAAAATCAATCTATAGACAATCAAAAGCATGTCCATTATATTATTGTAACACCCCGGACGTGTTATCATTAATAATATCATAAGCGCGCTATCAGCGTTACCTGAACGCGGTGCGGAAGCGATAGAATCGTTTTTCTTGATTACATTATGCATGAAATATAAAACCACATAAAAGAGCATAAAACAAGCCATATGCTGATCCAGATAACACATAAACAACTGTATAGGCAGATACATAAAACCAAACACAGAAAGTCAGGAGGAAACATACTTTCATACAACAACAACATCTGTACATATACATGCTCAAAAACAAGACCACAATTGGTCATACAACAAATATGTACAGTACTATGGGTGTGCCCACACCCCACAACTACACAGAGATGCTAAGACCAGCTTCAACTCTTGAAGCTCTGCTCTGGTCTTCTACTGCAGCCTCCCATCCAGCCTATTAGGTCCACTAGGGCCTCCTGCCCTAAGGTCGCTCCTCTCCTCTAGAAGAAGCACCTGAAAACCATAAACCCCACACAGGGTGAGACATACGTCTCAGTAAACTCAAGGTTCTGGAAATCCTCCCTAACCCTGGTTCATCACCAAGCATAAACACAACATATAAACAGAGCTGAGGAACTCATCCTAGCTCACACATACAAAGACTAGGACATCATCCTAGCTTATACACTTCCCAGCCATCTGGGTCCATAACAGGATGCTCTCAGCATCAAAGGTATTCCACCTCGTCATGGCTCTCTCAGCCATCCCACAGAGATCAAAGCCATCATCATGGCATCAGTATCTCATCTTGGCTCGCATAGCCTGTCTCACAAAGGTACCTAACATAGTGTCTCTCACTAGACACTTAACATATCAGAGAGGCACCGCCTCTTTATCACACAAACATTGCCTGAATCCACCATTCAGGACTTCACCACTTTGCCTGAGGAGCTCCTCAACTCAGGACTTCACAAACACTAGCCTGGGAATAGTCCTCCAGGACTTTCATAATCACTTGCCTGGGAATCGCCGTCCAGGACTTCATAACACATGCCTGGGAATAGCCGTCCAGGATATCACAATAACTTGCCTGGGAATAGCCGTCCAGGACTTTCAAAACACGTGCCTGGGAATAGCGGTCCAGGACTTTCCTCTGCCTAGGAGAGATCATCTCACAACGGAGGCACTCAATCCCCCGGGACTTCCCATCACCTGCCTGAGAGAGATCATCTCACACCGGAGGCACTCATCCCTCAGGACTTCCAAGTCACATGCCCGAGAGAGATCATCTCACACCGGAGGCACTCAATCCCTCGGGACTTCCAGTCCACTGCCTGAGAGAGATCATCCCAGCCTGGGGCACTCATCTCTCAAGACTTCACAACACTAGCCGAGGAAAACCCTCCAGGCTGATCAATATCTCTGCCTAAGGAGGAACATCCTTATAGGGCAATCCAACCTCAGGACTTAAGGCGGAGAGCAGTGGCACCTCCCAAGGAATCTCAGCTATTCCAGGGAGTCCTCAAACTCTTCCTCTGGCTAGGGAACCTCAACTAGCCCGATACTAGTCCAGTATCCTATAGATTCCAGCAAGGACCACCTCGTGGTCTTCATCTCAATCACAGAACACTCTCACAGTGTTCATCAATCCAAAGGCCCAAGGCCCACACCTGAAGCCACAGGTGTCACCATTACCCTCACACCGTCTCGGTGTCTATCCTGGGGTTCATCATAAATTCATACATCTAGAACGGTCTGAGTATCACTCCAAGTACAGTTCATCTAGCCTCTCAGGCTTCAAACATATATAATCATAAAACAGGCCATCTTGGCCCTTCATTTCAAAGCATGCACAAAACATATACAGAAACAAGCATGGCATGCGTACATCACCCACTTGGGTGGTAAACCTAAGAAAGGGACTAATTCCCAGAGCGATGAGCTTACCTGATAGTTGTGCCTGCAACACCAACTTCTTGAACAACGGTCTGCTCCTCTGACACCTCGTGTCAACCCCTATCAAGGCAACCAACCACATATCACAGACCATTCAAGCATATAAACATAACCAGCTCATCAAGCAGTCCTCAACTGCCTTAGAGAAAGGAACCTCAGTCCTTTCTATCAACTCAAATCATCTACCTAAGGTTCCTCAGGCTCATCCTCTACAAGCCTTTCCATAGACCCTCAGTGGTCTATCACAGATCAAACATGACCTCAGAGTCCCTTCAGACTCATCCATAAGCCAACAACAGTGAGCATCATAGCTCTCTCAACCCAAACTCTCAAGGTTTCTCAGGGCTTGGACGGTCTATCTCGCCAGACACCATCTCCATGGCCTATCAGGCATCTCAAGCCCATCACAAAGGCTCTTGCATGTCTCAAATCAAGTGACTCAGTCCAAGTCACACATGCACAACCTAGAGCCAAAACCAACGTTCACCAAATCATAAACTGAAAGCTAATCCTTCCTCCTCACATGATTCTAAACACATCTCTCAACTGGACCCAGAGCTAATTCTAGCTCTATCACAGATGGGTCACTATTCACAGGAAACCCCCAAATCCAAAATCAATCGGAGAAACTCGAGTTTTTTACCTCAGAACTGAAGAGGAAGGCCTCTGGGCTACTCTCCCTAGCCTTGGTGCCGTGGAAACACCGTCGTTCCTCGTCCAACTCGAGCTCTGCAACCTCTTTCTAAGAAAAGGCTTTTCTGGGGTTTCAAGGAGAAAGGAAAAAGGATTCTAGCTAAGATTTGGTTTCTAGAAGGTTTGATAGGCTTAGGAAAGTGTTTAGGGTCACAAAACTGGAGTTCCCAGAGCTTGGAGGTCCATTAATGGCGGAAGAACCACTGGGGAAGGAGAAAGGGAGGTTTTCCCTTCAGAAAACGCGATCCTCCTTTAAATATACCCAGCACCGACCTTCCCGTGCGATCCGCGCGGGACACCGCGCCAGCTGCAAACACTGTGGCGCCATCAGCGCCACAGTCGCGCGACTAGCATGAACCTGCCGCACCTATGGCGAGTTCCGCGCCAACCCCGCGTGATCCGCGCCACACTCCAAACCCAGTTGGCGCCCCCAGCGCCAACTCTGGCGCTCCAGGCGTGGACCTCCAGAGAACCTGGCGCTACCAGTGCCGGCTTGGCGCCCCTGGCGCCACCTTCCAGTGGGTCTGGCGCCATCCGCGCCAGCCCTGGTGCTAACCGCGCTACACCCTCTGCAGGGTTTTACTACTGAAGTATCCCGGCGCCATCAGCGCGGGATCTGGCGCAACTCGCACCGCAGGGAGGGTCCTTACAATTATAAGAACTTTCAACACAAAAGAAAAGGTATAATAAGCTCACGATTTTCTTGTCTTTGTTCCCTTACCTTACAGTTTTTCTTGGTAGTAAAGAGCAAAAGAAGTTACACCAACAGTGGAAAACAACCTACATAACACAAAAAGAAGCTCAGAAGAAGAAGAAGACAAATGCAAAAGAAATAGAAGAAAAACAAGCGTGGTGAGAGTGCACAGACCTTGTGGGAGCTGCGACATCGACAATGGAGGCGGCGACAATGGAAGCCCAGACTAACAATGGAAGCTTCGTGAAAGTGAGGCGACACTAACAATGGAAAAGCGTCGTCGTGACCGTGACCGTGACTATGGTAGGTGCAGTGAAGGGCGACAGAGAGAAGAGAGATAGGCGCGCGCGAGAGTGAAGAATGATAGACGTTTAATTTTTGGGTGGTCAAATCTTATAATAACAACAACATCGGTTTTCATTGAAAAATTGATGTTAATATCTTCCTGTTAACATCAGTTTTGTTAAAAACCTGTAAAACCGATGTTAACACGAAGACGTTAACATCGGTTTTGTTAAAAATCTGGAAAACCGATGTTAACATGAAAACATTAACATCGGTTTTCTTAAAAATCTGGAAAAACCGATGTTAACGGCAACAACTTAACATCGATTTTTCAGGTTTTTAACAAAACTGATGTTAACAAAGTCCATTTATTTACAAATTTGTCACCGTGTTTTCGTTAACATCGATTTTCCCAATAACCGATGTTAGAATAGCGATGTTAGACTAGCGATGTTAAAACCTATTTTTCTAGTAGTGTTAACTCAACTCCAATTTAATTCCAAAATATCAAGGCTATTTCAAAAGACTAAAATAGTCTCTTAAAAAAACTTGGTTTTTTATTTTTCTTCCGAAATAAATAAATAAACTTAAAATGAATCTAAAACAATTGTTGAGAAGAATCAAACCTGTAATCTAATCATAATAAAAATGGGGCATATCACAAAATTACACGAGAACTTGTGCTATACAACATCATGTTCTGTAAATAGCATAAGGATCCCTACGTTTTTTTTTCGTCTTCAAAATTGAGATAGGTTGTTTCAGTTACAAACCATGAAAACCCAAACGGTTTTTTGACATTTTTTATGTCGTTTCAAATACCCATAATTCTAGATTTCTTGTTGATTTTTAATTTTATTTTTGATTAAAAACATTTGAAACACGTACAATACATATACATCTATTTTCTACTCTTTCTTCGTCACTGAACTGCGTCGTTATTGTCACCACTCACCAAAAGGACATCCTTTTCCAGTAGCCACAACTGTTATTCACAAAAAAAAAACTTGGTTAAAATACCATACACACATAACTCAAACCACATAGATGGGAGAAATGGGGGATTTGCACTCGGACTCGATGACACACCATAGATGTGAGAAATGGGAGGATGTAGTTGACCAATCTACACTCAATCCACCTGCATCCATTCGTCAGCGTTGATGCAAAGGTCTTGTATTACTTGCAAGTTGTTTTTGGGATTTCTCGGATGACCCATAATTATTCATTAGTGTAAATGTTAAAATTTTAGTTATAATTAATTTTCAAAAGAAAGGACTAAATTGCAATTTGAATTTTTTTTCACAAAATCCTTATATTATTTCATTAAATAAAGTGTCTTCAGTATATTGGTCCATGGGGATGGTTGATATTAAAAAAGAATATGAGTGATGGCCAAGCCAAATTTGAAATGAATAAACGAAAGAGAGAAGAAACTAAAGACGTCAATACTAAATTTACATGCAAATATCATGAATTTAAAATGAATAAATGGAAGAAAGATGAGAAAATATTATCCTTGAAAGACAACCTAACCGTCACTTTCATTAAAAAATATTTTTTGTAGTGCTGGCTTTTACTTATAATAAAAAAAATTCTTAAAAAAATGTCGATGTATTTTGTGATGGCGCCATGCTTGATGGAAAATCATCCTTCACTTTTGGACCAATTTCTTGTAGTGTAATCTAATGACATAGACAAACTTTTTAGATATTTGTCGTTGTTTATAAAATTCATATTTAATTAAAAAAAACATTTCATAAATTCAAAAATATTACATAACATCGAAACTAATGAGTGCAGCCAAAGGTTTAACTCAACTCCAACATAATTTCAAAATATCAAGGCTATTTCAAAAGGAATAATAGACTAAAATAGTTTCTACAAATTTATGTACAAATATTTAGGGGTTGTCATATTGCATGTACAATATCAAGCATGTAGATAACTAATACAAAATTGTACCTTTTTTTTTGTCATGTGTGTTAGAGACCACAAATGTTCCCCGACTCACTAAGTTAGAGATTAATCTTGCTTGGACAGTGCATGGCTACAACGCACTATCCCAAGAAAATTTTGTGCACGAAGGGAATTGAACAAGAGTTCTTATACTAAATAGGTCGTTCTCTCACATGTGAATGCAACAGAATCTTACACCATTACATCAACCCTATAGGTTATATAAAATTGTAACTTAATTGGTGGTTTTAAATTTAAGAATTGATATATAATTGCGTTAAATAATCAAACATGAGGTTTTTATTATCTACACTGGTTTTCCTAGTCAAGTTGGATTGCTTCTCACTGAGGATACATGTATCCATAAAAATAACATTATATTAGATTGATTTTGAAGATAATATCACTAGTATCAATCACTTTGGGTTTGTTCTTTGATTGTTTTGATTTTAAAATGAAATGCAACCCGATCCTTTATTTTTTTTTTCATTTTTATTGAATTAGTTTTCAATTTTCAAAGAAGTAAAGGTGGCAAAATGACCATTTTTAGTAGTGAGGGGTGCTCGACCTAGGCCAACCTGAATTTCTTCGGTTTCAGTGTTTTTGCCCATCTCTGGCTCATTAGGTTGGTCAAATCGGTCTAATTTTTTAAGCCTGATTTTATACATAATTTACCTAAAAAAAGTAGGGTATTTCTATTCCCACCTAGATTTTTACTCTTCCCACCCAATAATTAGTTTGCAATATTTTAATTTCAAAAATGCCCTTCCACGGAAACATATTTTTATTGTACAATTTATACAACAAAAATGATTTCCTTCTATGTTATGGGGTGTCAATATCATGCATGATGAAAACCAATTCTTGTTGTACAATATGCATAACGAAAACATGATTTTGTTATGCAAATAAATAGGTCTTCCAAATCATAGCAAAAACACATTTTTGTTATGCATGTTGTTCTGCATTCTTGTTTTACAACACATGATTAATGAAAAAACACATTTATGATATATTACAAAAAAATTACTATAATACAACGGATATGTGTTATCATTGTTCAACATGCATAATATAAATACGATTTTGTTGTATTGTTTGACAAAACTTGTTGACAGATTTAACAAAAAATATTTGAATATGAATTGTAAACATTTCTAAAACTCATTTAAATGATTTCAAGTAGAAGTGAAGAACGTAACATCACATTAATGGTCATAGTTCTAAACTAGTCTAGCAATCAATGACCATATTATTTTAATGCATCTTTAGTAACGTCTACAACATAGTAATGTCCTCTAGTTTGAAATAAAGAATACAATTCTTCTATGTGGTTCACATACGGAGTTTGTCAAGACGTAAGTTCATTTGAAATAAATAATTAAATTCTTCTATTTTCCATCTAATGTCCTTTAACAAACCACCCTTTTAGTCTAAAGGGATATCATGTGTCTTTGTATGGTTTATACTTTCCTTCTCTCTCACAAGACAATAACACAAATGGATTCATTGTCCCTATTTTTACATTTCTATGATAGTAACAAATTCAAATTCACTTTGCAACTCGTTGAACTCACTTCAACAAATCATCATGTTTTGCAAAAACCTAAATCCAATAATATAATTCTTTATTAGTTGAAAAACATGGACATAACAAATATCTCATAAAATATCTTATGAAATGTAATCGGCAATTAACAATTACTTATTTAATGTACGTTATATTTGTAGTGGTAAAAAGTTGTTGTAGTTAGCATAGTCTTGCCGGGGTTTCACATTCAACTCCTCAATTTCATGGTTCTTATCTAACGGATTTTCCAAAACATAATAATCTGCTTCTGTAACATGCTCAAAAGTATCATCTTTGATCACATTCCCTATAGCACTTGACATATGAACTTCATAAAAAATAAATGTATTCCATCTTGGGTTCAAATGCGATAATGTATCATTAAAACTCACAAATTTAATATTATGTAATTAATTTAATAATTGTAAATATTGGGTTCAAATGCGTAACGAAAACATGATTCTTTTATGTAACTCAATTATATAATGGAATTAGGATTTCATTATGTAACCCAGACACATAATGATCACATTTTAGTTATGTATCTTAGGTGAGATACATAACTAAATCAAGATTTCAAATTGTAAATTAAAAATAATCATTCATATTTCAAAGAACAAATATACAATAGATAACATATGAATTTAAATTTTAATTTACAAACTTTTAGGGGGGTCTTGTTATAATTTTCTCTTTAAAAAACTTAGAAGATACAAGTGTTATATGCTGGAAAAAAAATGCATAATGCTCAATTTGGTCCTCAAGTTGTATTAAAGTGTCCAATCAAGTCTCCATATTTAAAAAACTCAAATTAAGTCCTCATGTTTTTATGAATGAATCAATGTTACCCTTTCTGTCAATTTCAACTAATAATGTTAAAAAATGTTTAACATTGGTGACCCCCACCAAAACCCAGGCCTCTCCAACACATCGTACCACCAACCTAACACCGCCACTCCTTTACCTTACCATCACCAAACACCCAGATTCGCGACACATCAAACACTATGCCCAATACCCATAAACCCAACAACTTTCTTATCTAAACCTTTGTTTGCCTGTGTGTGGCATCATGGAATGAACACTTTATCGATGACACTTCTCCACCCAAATCTTTTTCCCACTTTCAATTCGAACCCTTTAACCTTTCCATCCATCAAACTCAAACCTTCACCCATACTCTCCTCAAACACATGCTCGTGCTCACACTCACCTCCTCCAATTCCCACATGCTTCAAGCTCTCATGTTTCACAACGGAAACCATTCTAGCCGAAAAAGACGACCTTCCCACTCCCCAACGTGAGGTGGTTCTCTTCTCACTTTTCATTCTCAATTATGCTTTCAATTTTTTAGATAGATTTGGGTTTATGGGTATTGGCCATGGTGTTTGGTGCGCTGTGAATATAGGTGTTTGGTGATGGTGAGGTAAAGGAGTGGCAATGTTGTGTTGTTTTGGTGGTGCACTGCATTAGAGAGGGCTAGGTTTTGGTGGGGGTCATCGGTGTCATAAACATTTTTTAATGGTGTTAGATGAAATTGATAAAAAAGGTAACACTAAAGCATTTTTTTTAAAAATAAGAGGACGTAATTGGAGTTTTTTAAAATATAAAGGCTTGGTTGAACGCTTTAATACAATTTGAGGACCAAATCAAGCATTAAGCCAAAAAAAGAGGCTAATAAGAGCATTATTTTTTCTTTTTCAAGAGACTTGGGCCAAATTGGGCAATTGATTTGGAACTAGTTTGTGTCATGGCATGGGGTGTACTAGTGTAGATGAGATGAGGTCTTCCGTAAGATTCATACAGATTGACAAACTGCAAGGTTCATACGGATTGACCAATCCATATGGGGATATGGCTTAACAATCCATATGGGAATACAAATTACCAATCTGTATGGGGATACAAATTAGCAATCTGTATGGGCTTACGGATTCGTCTGTTTGGGCTTACAGATTCGTCCATTTGGGCTTATGGATTACAAATCCGTAAGCCCATACAGATTGGCAAATCTGTAGAATATTACGAATTGCCAATCTGTAAGAACCTTATGGATTACGAATCGCCTTCCCTAAGCCAACCACATCGCCCTGTAGCACCGACGCCACGAGAGCACCTGCCTGGCTGCAGTTCCGTAGGCAATGTTGCCTGCATCTTCTTTGTCGAGGCCTCAAACTCAGGCGTCAAGAGATACAACTCCTCCAAACTTAATTTCTTCCCAGTCCGTGGCGGCGTGGGTCCCAGTCTTCTTCCCAAAGGCAGACCCTTCTCCAGGATGCAGAGCTGGAGGCGGGGGGAGTAGGAGAAGTTGTGGCAATGGGAGGGGGCGTCGCAGAGGGAAGCAAAGAGGAGGGAGAAGAGGGCAAAGACGACGTAACGTCTCGTGGGTGGTGTCGGTATTCGTGATAATCCAAATTGGGGTTTTCATCACCACGATGCTCGTCAACGATTATTGGAACAATTCTCACGATGATTGTATGAGCAGTTGTGGCAGCGGGAGCAAGCATCGTGGAGGGAAAGGAGGGCGAAGACAGCGTGGAGGGAGGTGGTCTGGGCATGACTATGACGGCAGACGATGGATATAGATTGACCAATCTGTATGAACCAATCCTTATGCACCATATGGTTGGGCATTAGGTATGAATCTTATGGAAGAATATTTTTTATTTTTATTTTTATTGTTGGATGTATGAGAAAATTGGCTGGTATAGGAAATAAAATTATGAGATGAGCATAGTAGACTTTTCCTTACCAAAGAAGAACAAGAGTGGGCTTCCTGCTTCCACCACATCCCTTCCCAATCAAAACCCGCACAACATCAAGTACGGCGCTTTCCCTTTGCCAGCTGAGACTTACAAATAAATCCTTTGCTGCCAAACCACGCTCGTCTCATCATCACTTCATTCCTACTCTCTCCAGAACAAAAACCAGAAGACGAAGAAGTGTCTTATAATAATGGGAATGAAGGGTGCCCCCGTCAGTCTCTCCGTCGACGACAACGTCGTTCTCAAGTCCCCAAACGACCGCCGTTTGTACCGCCTCATCCACCTCCCAAACGGCCTTCGCGCCTTGCTCGTTCACGATCCTGAGATTTACCCTGAGGGGCCTCCCAAGCATGCTCCAAATGAGGATGAAGTTGAAGAAGAAGAAGAAGAAGATGATGAAGAATATGATGATGATGATGATGATGATGAAGAAGAAGAAGAAGAAGAAGAAGAAGAAGAAGAAGAAGAAGAAGAAGAAGAAGAAGAAGAAGAAGAAGAAGAAGAAGAAGAAATGGACGGGGTGAAGGGTGGTGGTGGTGTTGCTGCTCAGAGCAAAAAGGTTGGCTTTTTATTCGTTTTCTTTTGTTTTCTGCATTTTTGGTGAATGCCCATTTCGATTTTAGCTTTATTTCGCAATGTGCTTCTATCTTGGCTTTGTGGGTAGATCGTTTTAGTGTAGATGGGATCTGGGTTCTGTGTGAAAATTTGGTGATGTGAGTGGGGATTGGGGAATGATTATGCTGTGTGTTGCTTTGTTTTTATATTTTTCAATGTGAGTGAATGAATGAATGAATTTATGTGTTTTTGTTGTTTGAAGGCTGTAGCAGCTATGTGTGTAGGAATGGGCAGCTTCTCTGACCCGTATGAAGCTCAAGGACTAGCGCATTTTTTAGGTTTGGATATTTACCTCATTCAGTTACTGTTTGGATAAACTCCTTTGTAAGTACTTATAGGAGAATGAAATGAGAAGGTAAAATGGATTAAATCTTTATCATTAGTTGGAATCAACTTATGCATGGCAACTTTTATAAAGGCTCTCTCATCTTAGTTCTCTGAAAGTTGAGGTGTATAAGTTGATGAACTTGTGGAAGAAGTTTAATTTGGTTGACTTTCTTGTTTTCTTCTTCTATAAGTTTTTATTGAGAAGTTTATTCAAATAGGGCCATGAGCTTTTCACTTTTTCGATTTATCATTGGATGACAATTTTTTTAATATCATGGATTAAAAATAAGAATTCTATGTATTTGGTTTGCAGAACACATGCTCTTCATGGGGAGTGATGAATTTCCAGATGAAAATGAGGTCTGTAGGGCTATGTCATATGTTGCTTATTTATGTCTGCTTGAAAATGATTGAATTCCCCCTCCTATTCTTCGTAGATACTTAAAATTAGTTAAGATTAATTTAATTAATTTCTTTGTATCTATGGCATGAATTGTCGCTTTTCTTGTGGTTAATTGTGCTCGTACCCTTGATGTATGTGAAAGAAGCATAACATAGGTTAATGGGCCTAGGAGTTGACACTCTGACTCTTCTTATTGTTAGTATGATAGCTATTTGTCCAAGCATGGTGGCTCATCAAATGCGTACACAGAAACTGAATACACCTGCTACCATTTTGAAGTGAAGCGAGAGTTTCTGAAGGGTGCCTTGAAAAGGTAAACTCTGTTATGCGTTGTACTGAGCACAATTCATTAGGTGATTTTACACATTACTTGTTGCAGATAGGTTCTGCTTCCAATTTTTTTGTTACCTGTCTTGTGCCACTGGTTACTAACAGTCTAACACATAAATCTATGCATATATTGGATATACATTTTAGCTACTGCAGTTTTATAGAAGTAATAAGTGATTTTATTTTTTATTTTTTTACTGTGAGTTAGATTTCTGGCCACTGGCCACATGTGTTATAAAACTGAACAGAATTAGTATTTGTTGTAAAGCGTAAAACATAATTAGTTTGCATTTCAACACAAGATTTTCAGATCATTAATCCAGTAAAATTGGTTGTCTTTGTTATTTTAGTCATCTCAGTGTTTGGTGAAATACAATGCCTATTGATCATCAATCCAGTGACCTATTAGTAAATTATCTGTTGGTAATATTTTAATTATCAACATTTGCTGTTGGTTACATTTCATTATCAGTTTCTTTCCTTATCAGATTTTCTCAGTTCTTTATTTCCCCTCTTGTAAAGATGGAGGCAATGGAGCGAGAAGTACTTGCAGTAGATTCAGGTAGTCTAATTTTAGTCCAATTCTACAGATTTCCACTTTATCTTTCTTTTTTAAAACAAATTTTATCTGTCGGTTTGCTGATGAATTGTGTTTTTGGCTTACAATTGTATACCATAATGGTGTTCAACACTGAACATAGAATTTAACCAGGTTTTACAAAGTGATGCTTGCCGTCTTCAACAACTTCAGTGCCATACTTCAGCTCATAATCATCCTTTAAATAGATTCTTTTGGGGTAAGTTGTAATTTATTATTCATCCATTTGTTGGTCAATTAGTTTTCAGCTTATTTTGTAGCTTGAAAAGCTATTTTATTTCTTTTTCACATGAAGGGAATAAAAAGAGCTTGGTTGATGCAATGGAGAAGGGTATTAATTTGCATGAGCAAATATTGAAATTATACAAGGATTATTACCACGGTGGATTGATGAAGCTTGTTGTTATTGGTGGAGGTGAAGATCTATTTCACTATCTTGTATATGGTTATTCTATTTACATTCAAGAAGTTACCAGGTTTACTATAATCATATTTAGTTCCAGGCAATAATGTGCCTAGTGTTTCCTGAGTAAGCCTAACATGGGATACAGGTTTGTAGCTAGCCACTCTTGATTTATCGAAAGTTGAGAAATCATTGCACCAGCCTTGAGATAGATTTATTTTGTTCAAAGTGTATCTCAGTCTGATTTTAAGTTGTGTTGGAAGCTGTTGTTGTGCATGAAAGCTCATTTCTAAAAGACAGGCTGTTAAAACAGGGAGTCTCTGGTTTTGTGTCTCACCGACTTACTAATTGGCAAGAGGAGTGAGTCAACAAATTAAGCAAGTCCCGAGAGGGCACATGTTCTAGTGTAACAAATACTAACATGTTGGCAATACCCTCTCCTTGCAACAAAATTTTTCACATTTCTTATTACAGTGCAGTATGGTAAAAACAATAAAGAAAATCGAAACTCTTTTCTTGAGAAATACTGTAATAACTTTGATTCATAATACCTAGGAAAACCTATAATGTTGATGAAGTAATTGCTGATCAAGAACCCATGTTTTACTTTGTGTCCTTGTTCATAGAGGGAAAATGGTGAAATAATTCCACATGAGCAGTCCCATTCTTTTTATTCAATATATGGGGAAGCCCTAATTTTTAGCATGCATGGCTTTTTTTTTTTCATTAGTTGTGGTCTCTGTATAATTATTTTTTTTTTTCTGGATGAAACTTGATGCAAATTCTTACTGAAAGTGACGTGCATACTGAATGCTAATTGAAAGATTTGATGCATCTTGTTAATGTTGATAAGATTTTATTTTATTTTTAATTGAATAATTGCACCTGTAAAAACAGCTATCATCATATTAATATTAAGACAATGCTATGTAAATAATTTTGTTAGTACACTATTTGAAACAGTGATTTGTTCTATTGGATATAGTCTGGGCTCAAGAGTAGGACTAACATAGTAACATTGATATATGGTGGTATGATTTGAGTAATATGCTTATAAATAACGCAGAGTCTCTGGATGTACTTGAGAGTTGGGTTGTGGAACTGTTTGGTGCTATCAAGAAAGGTCAAGCAAACCCAGTGTTCACAGTGGAAGGTCCTATCTGGGAATCTGGTAAAGTTTATCGGCTAGAAGCTGTCAAAGATGTTCATATCCTTGACTTATCATGGACATTGCCCTGTCTACACCAAGAGTATTTAAAGAAGCCAGAGGATTATTTAGCTCATCTCCTTGGGCATGGTAAGATACCTCATTATGGATAAATCCTATGATGTATTATTGTATCTCATATCATTCATGTATATGCATCTTATTGTATGTTTCTGTTGCAAATTAAAGTGATACACTTGTACGTCAATTAGCATTGGAGAGTTTCTCTTCTCTAGCATTTCTCTCCCTTTTCTTGTGATATTTCAAAGTTTGTCAACAAATTTCCTGCACAGAAACTGCCAGTTGTCATCTATTTGCTTAATAATATAATATAAAAAGGATAGTATTCCCTGCCTGCTGAAATTTTTATTTTATTTTAAATACTTTAGCCCCAACTTAAAATGCTTGATAAACTTCTGAAACATTGTTTTTTGCACTACCATATTCTCATTTCTGGTTAATGGTAATATAGATTGTTGATTCATATGTACTAACTTTTCTCATTTGAATCTAAAATTCTAAGATTGAAAGTTTTATGGTGTGATTTTCATTAACAAGAGCATACTTAACCCTTCAGAGGGCAGAGGAAGCTTGCTCTCCTTTCTCAAGTCCAGAGGATGGGCTACATCTCTATCTGCAGGAGTTGGGGAAGAAGGAATTTATCGGTCATCTATAGCTTATGTCTTTGTCATGTCCATACACCTCACTGACTCTGGTATAGAAAAGGTAATCCCATTTTCTTAACTTCTAAAAGCCCTTCAGATGGAAGAGTAAGTAATTTTTTGTGTTTTTAGAAAGCCATCACTTGTCAAGTTATAAGATTAAATTCAGTTTCAGCTTTATTATTATTTGGGAGTTTTAATGATTTAAAATTTTCACGAATAAATTATAAATTATAAATGTAAGGTTGAAAGCATTATTGACTATTTTGTAGCAAAATTAATACATCCTTTTCAGTTTATGCTTTCAGGAAATCAAGTTTCAGCATTTGTTAATTCAATATGGCTTCACTTTTTTTTTTTTTTTTTTTTCACTTAACAGATCTTTGATATCATTGGCTTTGTCTATCAATACCTTAAGTTGTTGCGTGAAGATACTCCACCAGAATGGATATTTAGGGAACTTCAAAATATTGGAAACATGGATTTCAGATTTGCGGAAGAGCAGCCTCCAGATGATTATGCTGCTGAGCTTGCAGGTTTCTAATTTATTTTCTTGAAGTTTTCTTGGCAATATAGTCAAATTTTCTTTTTTTCCTGGTATGAGTGAAGTTTGTTTAAATGGGGAGGAGAGATTCTCTGATGTTAGTGCCTTTTGAAAATCTTGGTGTTTCAAATGATGCATTTTTGTTATAAGAACATATCTAAATCACTACTTATTTGAGTGGATTATGATGCTAGTTTATGTTGGATCCTTGTCGTAAAAGGATAGTAAACTGCGTTTTCATAAACATAAGATTTAATTGAAGCACTCAGCTGATCTATAATATTTGACAATCAATTGTACATGAAAATAAAAAGAAGCAAACTTAAGTATAGATGAAAGGAATATTATTGTCATGTAGTATTAGACAAAATGAAAAGAAGAAAAGAGAAAAAACTCAAGAGAGATTTCAGATATTATTTCAGAATGAAAAGTTAGTTAGAGTTAGTTACAAGAGAGGTATTTATAGACCTCTGAACTCACCATAACAGAAACTAACAACTAACTGCAACAGAAAACAGAAACTAACAACTAACAGCTTTACACAGAGGGGTAAAGTTAGCAAAAGCTAACTGCCTAACAGAGAGGTGCTGTTAGCAAAAGCTAACAGCCCTTACAAACATAAGACTAAACTGTTTACACAGTTATATAATTACATACTCTAATACCCCCCCTCAAACTCAAGGGGAAGAGTTTTCAGAGGAAACACTCTTCACATTGAATTTGCCCTTGAGAACTTCAAGTCTCGCTGAAGAGAGAGGCTTGGTCAGCACATCTGCCCACTGATCCATAGCTGGAATATGTACAATGGAAAGCTGCTTGGCCAGAAGTTTTTCCCTAACAAAGAAGACATCAATTTCCATGTGTTTTGTACGACTGTGAAACACAAGATTGTGAGCAATGGATACAGCATTTTGATTGTCACAAAAAATAACAGGAGTAGTAAATGGAACTTGCAATTCTGTAAGAAGAGCATGAATCCAAGTTAGCTCAGTAGAAGTTTGATCTAAACTTCGATACTCGGATTCAGTACTTGACCTAGCTGTGACCTTTTGTTTGCGAGACCACCAAGAAATTAAGTTTGGGCGAAGAAAGATAGCAACCCCTGAGGTGGAACGCTTTTCATCCACATCAGACGCCCAGTCTGCATCCCAAAATGCACGAAGGGCCAAGGGCTGTGTAATAATAGCAGCTTGAAAAATAACGCATGAAATAAAGTACCCTTAAGGTACCTTAAAATTCTTTTAACCACTGCCCAATGAGAATCTAGAGGTGCAGCCATAAACTGACAGACTTTGTTGACAGCAAAGCTGATTTCAGGTCTAGTGAGAGTAGCATACTGCAAGGCACCAACCACAGATCTGAACAGAGTTGGATCATGAAAGACATCAGCACCATGTCTAGATAGTTTGCAATTAGAGACCATTGGGAAGAGCTAGAGTGAGCTTCAGCCATATGGGTTTTGTGCAGTAAATCACGAATATACTTGCTTTGAGTCATGAATATAGAATTATTGGGTAGATACTTGATCTCTAAACCCAAGAAATAATCCAGATGACCAAGTTGTTTAAGAGAAAAGGCACTATGCAGTTTAGTCGTGGGCTGCTGAATAAGAGAAGTAGAACTTTCGGAAATGATGATATCATCCACATAGACTAAAAGATAAATAACATGCACCTGATGATTGTAGATGAAAAGAGAAGAATCACATTTGCTTCCCACAAAACCAAACTGAAGCAGAGTAGACTTTAGTCTATCAAACCACTGCCTTGGGGCTTATTTCAAGCCATAGAGAGCTTTCTTAAGCTTGCAGACCAAGGACTTGTTTCCAACTTCAAAACTAGGAGACTGTGTCATAAACACAGATTCTTCAAGAAGCCCATTAAGGAAAGCATTATTCACATCAAGCTGAAATAACTTCCACCCATGTGATAGGGCAAGAGTGAGAATAATTCTAATGGTAACAGGTTTGACTACAGGAGAAAAGTTTCATGAAAGTCAAAACCAGGGACTTGATGAAATCCTTTTGCTACCAACCTTGTCTTGAACTTGTTGATAGAACCATCAACATTTTCCTTTACTCTGGAAACCCACTTACACCCAATAGCCTGTCTATTAGAAGGTAAAGAGACTAAATCCCAAGTTTTGTTTTTCAGCAAAGCATCATACTCTTGTTGCACAGCAGCAAGCCAATCTGCATTTTTCAGGGCCTGTTTCACAGACTATGGTTCAGAATGAACAAGAAACAAAGAAGGATGTAGTCTAGGATTGTGAATACCAGACTTGGACCTTGTTAGCATAGGATGAGTGTTGGCAGGAATAGAGTTAGGTGCTGGAACAGACTCAGAAGAAGATTCAGTAACAATAGTGGCTTCTGAAGATTGGGGAAGAGTAGGTATAGACTCAGAAGCAGTGGAGGATGAGACATAGGGACAGAAACAGTTGAAGATTAAACAGGAAGGGGAGAATAACCAGGAGGAAAAAGAGGAGCAGAAGAGGAACGTGTTGGAGACAATTGAGATTGTAAAGGTGTAGGCATCATAGATGGTGGAGACAGATTAGGATTAAGACTAAAGTAAGATTCAATATTTTTGACAGAATTGGAAGAGGAAGGAAATAATTCAGAATAAGGAAATCTTAACTCATTAAACATGACATCTTTTGAGATATAAATTCTGCCAGTTGAAGACAGACATTTGAAGCCTTTGTGAGAGGTAGAATAACCCAAAAATAGACACTCTTCAGATAAAAAAATTAAGTTTGTGTGCATGATAAGGTTTCAGTAATGGAAAGCAGACACATCCAAAGGTTTTAAGGAATTTAAAATCAGGATCCTTATTGCAAAAGGTAGTAAAAGGAATAGCAAAGTTAAGGGAAGCAGTAGGAAGTCTATTAATTAGATAGACAGAAGCAGTAAAGGCATAATCCCAAAACTGTAAGGGTAAGGATGCATGATGCAATAATGTGAGTCCCAAGTCAACTATATGTCTGTGTTTTCTTTCAACTACACCATTTTGATGGTGAGTGTGAGGACAAATCAGCATGTGAGAGATGCCATAAGAGGTTAGAAGAGTAGAGAAAGGTCTGTATTCACCCCCCCAATCAGATTGAACACTCTTGATTTTAGTATTAAGTTGCAGTTCAACTAGAGATTTAAAAGCTTGAAAAACAGAAATAGTTTCAGCTTTAGATTTGATAGGGAAAATCCAAGTGTACTTGGAGAAAGCATCAATAAAGGATACTTAGTATTTAAACCCAGCATAGGAAGTTGAATGAGAAGGACCCCACAAATCTGTGAAGACAAGTTCCAAAGGAGAATAAACAGAAGTGGAACTATGAGATGGTAATCTGTGAGATTTCCCCATACAACAAGAGGAGCAAAAGTCTGAAAAAACATTATAAGATTGGGAAAGATTACAACTATTGAAGACTAGCTTCATTACATGTCCATTAGGATGACCTAATCTAGCATGCCAAAGACCCAAAGACTGGCAGTACAAGAAGAAGAAGCAACATTAGAATTATTATTTACAACAGTAGCTATACTAGACAAGCTATTAGCTGAAGGTGAAGTTGAAGTGTATAACAGCAGAGGAGAGGTGTCTTGAAGCCTGAGATTTTGAAAGGAGTAAAGGCCATCAACACAAACAACTCCCTGAAGAAGAGCTTTATTGGTCTCCTGAGATTTCACAAGACACAAGTGAGGATGAAATTCAAAGAAAACATAACTATCTTTAGCAAACTGACTCACACTTAACAGATTTTTTGATATGGAAGGAACATGTAATAATTTGTGAAGTTTAAATATGATGTGAGAGTCATTAGGAGACACAAAAGAATAGGAACCAACACCATTGATATTCAAACCTTCACCATTGCCTATGAAAATTCGTTCAGGTCCATCAAAGTGAGTGAACTGCTTAATGTTTTGGGATTCTCCAGTCACATGGAAACTAGCACCAAAGTCTGGAATCTAGGTGGAGCTAGTGTGACCATTTCTAGGAGTATTAGCAAGCATTGCACTGGGCTGATTAAGAGGCTGAGCAGCAGGCTTGGAATTGGGATTGTTCCAAGTGTTGGATGTCCTGGCAGAACCTTGGTTGAAGTGTGGCAGGACCAAAGAAGGTAAGGGATTCATGAGGCCGAATGCTCATGTCTGAATGAAAATGACACACATTAGTAGTGTGGCCATACTTCAGACAAATTTGACACTGGAAGTTGGCAAACCTGTCACCACCACGACCTTTGCCAGGTCCACCACTACTGCGACCACCACCATTTCGGCCATAGTATCCCCTAGAACCAAGCAACCAGCAGAATCACCGGGTTTATAAGAATTAGAATGCAAGTAGCCTTGAGCGTAGTTCAAGGACGGAGAACTCGGCTCCTGAGCCTCTTTATTGTAGCGATTGAGACGAGTTTCATGGCCATAGAGCAGGGCCTCAATTTCAGCAATTGACGGATTACGTTTCTTGCCTTCGATTACAGAGATAACCGGCGCATAATCTGATGGAAGGCCTTCAAGAAGAGCATCGACATATTCCTCATGCCGAAATGGGACTCTAACACCGGCAAGCTCATCCACATAGCCTTTGATTTTGCGCCAATAGTCATCAATAGTTTTACCTTCAAAACAGACCTGATAGGAGTGAGTTGAACCTAGTACGCATGACAAAACAGACTTGGAGAGTCAATTGAAGCCAAACAAGAAGCATTTAGTCTTGAACTTCCCAAGCTTCATATTAAGGACTTACTTGATCAGCAACGCAATCTTCTTCCATGAGGTAGCGAGGTGGAACCACATGATTTACAACAAACCTCTGGAGTTTGTGCAACTTGAGCACTGGTTCAACATGTTGACGCCAATTAAGGTAATTTGAATCATCAAGTTTCTCAGCAATGAAGTTTGGAAATGATTGCGAGACGAAACTCGAAGGAGAGGAAGCCATGGACGAATAGATCGAGAATATGTAGCAACACGATGACGATGAGAGAACGAACGAACTAAACACAACAGGAACTCTTGAAATCGAACTCGAACGAACGAACAAAACAGGAACACTTGAAATCAAACGCAAAAACGAATGCGAAATCAAACGATCTTGAAAGGATTGAACGGAAGATTAAACAAACTAATGCACGATCAGTGCGAAAAATTGGCTCTAGATACCATATTAGACAAAATGAAAAGAAAAGAGAGAATTCAGATATTATTTCAAAATGAAAAGTTAGAGTTAGTTACAAGAGAGGTATTTATAGATCTCTGAACTCACCATAACAGAAACTAACAACTAATTATAACAGAAAACAGAAACTAACAACTAACAGCTTTACACAGAGGGTTACATTTAGTAAAAGATAACTGCCTAACAGAGAGGTGCTGTTAGCAAAAGCTAACAGTCCTTACAAACATAACACAAAACTGTTTACACAGTTATATAATTACATACTCTAATATGTAGTGACTTGTTAAAACCTGAAGATCTATTTGTTATGCTGACCCAATTATAGGAAAGAGTTTGCTGGCCATTTTCATATTTGTGGTTGTTTCCTATATGGGTATTGCTATTTAGAAATCTGCTATGATTTTTTACGAATTTATTGTCCTTATTGGTTTATTCTTTTTTTATTGTGCAGAAAATTTGCACTTTTATCCACCGGAGCATGTAATTTATGGTGATTATGTGTTCAAGACATGGGATGAACAATTGTTAAAACAAGTTCTTGGT